>JACJUY010003971.1:66826-78020 GCA_014220935.1 Platorchestia sp. MABIK | reverse complement strand
ATGTCTATAAGAACGATTTAGGCATCAATCAATTCATCAAAGCTGTCGTACTTCGCTAACATACTTCAGCGTGTTTGCTTTTAGCTACCCTTTAGGAAAATTTTGCTGTTTCCGATATCACAAAAATATTTATACGTTGTGAAGAGCTGAAATTTATTTTCATGCGTTCAGTAAAAAAGCAGTGCCAGAAGTCGAGTACATTTTAGCGTTTGAAGTCAAACACCGGTCGGCGTTGCCAAACAAAAACAATCTGCTAAATGAATCAGAGTATGCCGATCGTTTGACGCGCACTCTCCATGCATGAGCATTCAATGGAAAATGCTCAGAATTCCATTTGATACGCACATTCGAAATCAATAGCTTCCATTATCGTTACAGCATTTTAAATTGTTTTCTAGAAGGTGCTAGGTACCTCAAGGATGGAAGTAACGTGACAATCCCTCATTGCTTGGACGAACAAAATGGTGTGAGAATGGTGACGATTATGACAGCAAGCTACCATTAAAATGGAAATAGAAATTAAGGTCTCAAGTGCCGGCAAATTTCAGTCACAGATAGCGCTTGTAAGAATGTGACATAAAAATTTGCAGCTGAAACCCTCATAAGAAAATGAGTTGGAGGCCGTGGAGAAATTAACTCACAAATCTCTTGAGACATTTGCTAAATGAACTTCTGAGGGCCTTTGTTGCATGGGCCGTTGCTAGGTTAAAAACATGACTTAAAAGTTCAGGATTTTTTTGTCGTTGACATCATGGTCTGAGGCCAGTGGATAAAAAGGAATTGATACCCACGATTTCACTCTTTTATTTTACTTTCACTTCTACATTTATGTCTGACGATATTTTTTCCCCTTTCTCTCATCCCACAATCAAACCAAATTGTTTAAGTGCCCTGGACTTGAAAAAATGCCTTGAACTGTTCAATGACGCTAGTGATTCATGGAAATGGTAAGAAGTTTATCTACATATTTTTAACTTTTCAAGTCGGATTGTCCATGACGTGTTTCGCTCGAGTACAACGTGGCTGCATGAAGTTCAGATTTAAAATACCTTCACAAAAATTTGAGAGTTTTACGACAAAGTTCCACATGGGAATTAATCTAACTTCCCACAGTGCAATTTCAGTTCACGGCTAGAAACTGATGAAAATCTTCGGATTGGGAAAAAAAACATTATTAGCATTATTTAATTATAGGAACTGCAACATAAATTCAGGTTGCTAAATGAGTCTATAAATCAGCCCTTGAAAGGTAGGCATGAAGCAATTCTCTCGGTTCTGGCCAAGGTTTGAACAGAGTTCGTCAATGTTAGCCCATAAATCAGTCACTGAAAGTAAGCCTCCCGATGCACGTTTCCCTACATTTTGAGCAAGTATTGGACAGGGTTCGTTCGTGTGTAACACATGGACTGCAGAAAGAAAATCCTCGTAAACTCCAAATCTCTTCAAACACGAACATGTCTCCTTAAAAACGCATCTCTTGATATTGACTCACAGTTAAAGCTTTGAAAGTCTCAAGTTCTTGGTTGAGAAGTTTGCAACTAAACTTTCTTTGGCGCGCGTGCAATGTCAGGTCTCAAATTACAGAACCTGCATGATGCTTTTTATCCCTCTTTCCCTCACTTAGTTAACACAATGTGTACGCTGCACGGCTCTAAGAATAGCAAGACACGTTTCCTGCGTCCATATTGCTCGAGGTGGTTAACTTCGACACTCGTGCGCTCCGTGAACCAGAATGAGGAAAAAGAGGCTCAAAATAGTGGGAAGCATCATTGCTTACCTAGAGCGTCCTTATTGCTATTCTTGAACTGGGGCCTCAGGTCGGGTAAATCATTTTTTGCATCGCTTAGTAACGACATGAGAAAGTTATGCTGCTGTCTTCATTGTAAGCCAGGCTTTCAGGCCAGGCAGCCTACATTGTTAGCAGTGGCTGATATTTCACGCGTAATTACTCGGAATATCGCGACGCTACCCCCCATTCGGTAACGAAATGAGGTCAAGTTTTGATACGATTGTCTCTGTTGCTGTTGACGCAAAACTTTCTTCAGTTAAATTAGTTCACAGGATTTTTTCGCCACTCGTCCTGGTCAACAGCTAAACAAGACTGCCAGTGTAACCAGTCAACTCCTAATGAGCTGCAGCGCCAAAATCGAGCGTCATGACACTGATGATTCTAATGATTTTTTTTTACCGTTTTTCAACTGCTATCGCAACTTAAAATGAAGCGTCTAGCGTAAGAAAAGATTATAAATTAGGTTCAAACTCTAACCACAACAAAGATGTTCCAAAGAGAGGAAGAAAAAAAGGTCCCTTTTAGTATGCAATTAAGGGAACGAGGAGTTCATTCACAATGTTTGTCCCTCTACAACATGCGCGTAGAAACCCCAATATTAAAAGAAGTTCATGAGACACGATAGATGTTTGAGATAAAAGGAACCGATGCTAAAAACAACAAAAGATGGACAGTAACCAAACAAAAAGCCAAAAAGTCAAAGCCAAATCTTCATCTCGGGACCTCACATCATTCCACTGGGAGCACTCCTCATTCCCACAGATAACACAGTATCTCCCAGAAGTCGCGCGCTATCCAGGATTTTATGAAAATGCATATGTATATCAGTTTTATCGTTCATAATCATATGTCTCTTCCAAACATAACAACCAATTGAACTCTTTCTTGCACTGTTAGTTTCTCACCCATATCAGATCTAATCTGAAACATAAAAAAAGAAGTGCAAATTATCGCAATTTCTGGGACACTCTGAATAGTTGTACCCTCCTGAGGTTATCCTGGTAATATACAAAACATTAATTCACAATGCGGATATTTTTAATTTAAAGATCCACGCTCAGCAGAAAGTAGGCGCACCACAGCACGTGTCAGGGTGGTCATTCCAGAGCAGAACGTATATCAAATCGGAGCGCTAGATTCGGTCGAGCAGGATTAATCTAACCAATACCTCGTATCATTGATGTAGCTAACAATCAATACTTGTCTTTAACTGAAACCATTTTCTTTGAACGCAAAAAAATTTGAATACTTCGTATCTTTGAAATAGTAAATAAATAATCATTTAATTCTAATTAGTCTTTGTTCTTTGGGCTTAATATGTCTAATATATTATTATCATAAATAATAGCGTTTCAATCAAACCAAACTCGTTAAAGCATCTATAGTTCGATGTTTTTAATGAACAAAAAACGTTTCGAATAACACGCCATGCGCACCAGCTTACGCCTCGTACTAAATCCATTTTTTAAAAAAATAGCCAAAACCACCAAAATTTACTGAGACAAAAAATTGTTTACTAACGCAGGGGTAATTGACTGGGAGTTGGAAAATGATGGAAGCAACACTTCGCTTGACGAGTGTGTGGTGTGTTATAAATTGATCTCATGAAAATGATTTCCCACCGGTGAAAACATGGCCAACTGTAAAATATCGGCAGCATTGAGCAACGCAGGCTTGGTTAGTCGAACGTCAGCTGAGGGGGAAAAATTGACGAAGCCTAGCAGATGCAACTCCTGCCTGATGAAAATACTAAATCGTAACTATTCAACTTGAACATAGGTGTTCAACGTTTGCTAAATTGCATCCCTAATAGTAAATAACAATTTATTTGGTGGAAATTTTGTAAATATTAACACGTTAAATAGAACGTAACTGTAGAGGATTTTGTAAGTTGTGACGTAGATAAATTAAGCGCATTTGTTCACCGTTTTCTCAATGTCAACACTACAAGCAGAACTTATTTAGAGAGTTTTTTGTTAATTGTGACATAAATAAATGGAACGCATTTATTGAGGGTTCTATAAATTGCGACGCAATAAATAACAGGCTTTTTAGAACGTTTCAATCTAAGTTCCCCAGGTAAACGTTACGCTCTACTGAAGAGGAGCTATCAGCATTGTTCCGTCATTGTACAGTACTAACATAGTTGAGCAAAATACCTGCATTACGGATCTAACACAGAATTTGAAGGAAACAAATGCGCAAAACAGCGACGCCTTCAGATGGAAACGCACACCTCACCTGTGATGTATATTTAAGATGCAACTGAAGAAATTTACGCTTCGAAAACAAGCACTTCCAAAATTTGTGAGCACTTTCAATCCATTCACAGTGGTATTGTGAGAGGAATATTTTAAGCGACGGCTTAGAAATTCTATTGAAGTTATGAGGGGAATTTCATTATGATCCACTGAACTGAATGCAGTCAACCGAGGCTTGGTCCGCCTGTCATATACCTCACACCGACACCGCTGTCCACTCACTGCCACCACGAGTTGCCGCACCGGCACTGGCGGCGCGGCGTGCAGCAGCTGCGGGGCTGACGGTAGGTGGGGGGCTGTCACAAGCAATTAACGCTGCATCAGGCCGCGTTCCGGTCATGTGTGTACAGTGTATATGCTATAAAATGCAACAAAACATTAAAGTTGGTCCTTGCGCTATACCAAATAACGTGGGGGATAGTGTATGTATATCTCATATACCTGAAATTCAAAAATTTTAGTTAGTCTCTGAGTTGTACCAAATGATGTTGGGGGTCTTGTGTGTACAGTATATCTGCTATAAAATGCAACAAAACATTACAGTTAATCTTTGAGTTATACCAAATGACGTTGGAGGGCTGTGTGTGTACAGTATATCTGCCGGGCCTGAAACTTCAACATTACAGTCGGTCCTTGAGTTGTACCAAATGACGCTGTTATAGTTATAAGCGTATGGATTCAGAGCATTTGTTATAATTGAAGCATTTGGCTTCAGAGCTCTCCAAGCAGAAACTTTTGAAAAGTTCACCCGTTCAAGCAGTGCAAGTCAATAATATTTTTGCCTTGGAGCGCCCTGGCATTGTTCTGTAGAACCTTGCGTAGTGTGCCGTCTCTCACAAGTTGACAACGCATTTTACAGGCTTTATTAAATCATGTGGTATTTCGTTTATTAAATCAATTTAGACAGAGACGATAGATAAACGATAAGTAACTTCTGTATGTTAATTTCTGCATATTTAAATTGATTTTTAAGCATTTCATTGAGCCATTACCAAGATATTTCAGTCTAGGAGAGTACAAACTTGATTTACGTCAGGGCGGAAATTCTCCTTACTTTCTTCAAAGGGAATCGAACGCCGCCGTAGAACTGAGCAGGTTTTAACAGTAAGAAGCTTACGGCCTTGTTGAGGGAGAATCGACCGCCACTTCGGGGCCAGACGCAGCGTCGGGGGCAACACAAGATTTCGAAGCTCACACCGGACTGCAAAATGTGGTGAGTAGTTTTGCCAAATACTCATGGTCAAAAAATGACTTTAACGTTTCACGTCTAGTTTCAGATGCTTAAACTCGTAAAGACTTGAATTCCTAAAGCGCACACACCGGACTGCAACGCGTGGTGAGTAGTTTTGCCACATACTTAAGGTCAAAAAATGATTTCACTTTGAACGTTCCACGACTAGTTTTCGATGCTTAAATTTCTAAAGTATGTTCTGCATTTACAAGGAATGAAAATTCACTACTACGGATGCATATTGGAACCATGTTTTCCCGTTATAATTATAAATCGAGAAATCGCACCAAATGATTGTGTGAATGAATAATGATAATGATAGGAGCTAATAGTAAAATTTATTTTTTATGTATTTTTGCAACTAATTAAGAGAGTTAACGACAGCGAGACCTGTGAATTTAGCCCTGCGTTCAATAATAAGAACAAGTGTGCAATTTGTCCTTTGATGTTCAACGAATGGCACGCGGAAATGCAAATGAAAAAATGAGCTTTTTGCAGGCTAAAACTTGATTGTGTATTGTTATGCTTGCCGCAGTGGGCTTCTCCCTCGGATGAGACAGCCTCGTTTGAAGTTTCCTGCTCTGAAGAATGACAACAATTGGATACGAGAAACTCGAAGCCAACACCTTCCGTTTCCTCATATAAAAATTGAACCAACTTAAACTGTCGCAAACTTTGCTTGTGTCTTTAATGACTTAACGCTGACTCTGACATTTAAGAGAAAAACAGGTGAGGAGTTTGTTTAACTTCTTCACTGCCAACGAGGAACTGCGGAGGACGAGATGAGTCCATTGTTTACCTGTTCCTCAAAAAACATTCACCGTTCTCTCTAAATACTTGCTGCCTTAAATATCTGATATGAACCAGTTGAGAAGAACTTAGTTCGAATATAATTAACAATTTCAGCTGGTTTTCTTTCTCACAAGTTAGTTTTTTAGATAGGTTTCCTTTCCTGGCCTTCTCGAATTAACGTCCATGAATTGCTTAATTAGTCTGTCCAATTCCACTACATGCACGTAAGTTTGAAACTGATCAGAACTTTCCTCTCAGTCGCAAAAGCTTTTAGCGCTTTGATATCAGTACCTTAAAAGAATCTCCCCTCGTAAAGAGCACGTGTAAGCGAACACTTTCTACAGTGTAGAACATGAGAATCACAGCAAGACAGCAGAAATACTGCAAAAAACAAGACAGAGGAGACAGAGGTTGCGGGTGGGTGGACTCCAGCCCAGAAAAGCCCAGAAAAGCAGGGTGGCCCAGAAAAGCAGGGAAACCGTCCTGGGCGTGGTAGCTCCTTAAAGAAGATTGTAAAGGGCAGCAGTTTTTTTTATTAAACACGAAAACCGTGACGTCCTGTAATTAGCAGGATGTGCCATTACTCGCAGATATTGAAGTCTTCAACAGATGATTGTGCAAGTAAATTTGAAGGGCAATTCCAGTGAGTTTGTGTAAATCGTTTATAATTCAGTTCACAATAAAATCTCACGCAATATTTGACATAGTTTAAATAAAGCCTAAATATTTAATCTCGGATCTAAAACATGAGATAATGTTCAAGGAAATACTACTCTCTACATGTTTTACTTCACGCTTTGAAGTGGAAACACATTGATGTATTTAGTGGGTCAATTTATACAATATTTTATCACTTACATCACAACTTTGTAAACAGTAGAAGCCGTAGGAACTTGTGTTTATCAATTCGTATCTCGCTGCTTCGTGACTCAGTAATAGACGTATCAAGCGCGTCTTCATGCAAAGGTCAGGTTTACAAGTCTCGAAAATGAGCGCTGAATTGCTCGTCCTTCCGCCGTGTGGGCGATGCTATTAGAGTTAGTCCCCAGTTTATGCGCAAAGTGGGTGTGTGTGACGCTGTGTTCTATGGTGGCAACTTCTCATCTGTAACCAAGGCAGCAAAGTTTGGGGGCTTGTTTGGGTGTAATGAAAGAAGTTTCGAAGACTTAACCAAAAACTGAGACTGCTTATAGTTCAGTTTGAAAAAATGTTGCGAAGCCGTAGAATTGCAAATGCATGAGGCTAAATCACTGCCAGAAGTAAAAACCTGATTAGGCATTTGTGCTCCTTGGAATTCCCCAAGCAAACTGACTTGACCAATTGACCGTCGATGGGATGAATTGTTTGAATCTTTGTATTCATCTATAATGAGGTGATGTAATTCTTCCCGGACATCCTGTTCAATGGTATATAATATTCGTATGAAAACATACATGTACACATGTATATTGAAATATGCCTCGTGCTCGAGTATACCATGTTCGCGCGTTCTGATATGCGTGCATTACTTTCAGATGATGCAAAAAACTTTTACCATATTTTGCTACCACGATCTTTTGTTGGCACATGAAAGCGAAACATATGTTTGAGGCTTGCTTTACGTTATGAATCTCAGCAGCTTCCCGTCCTAAAAGCGCGGGGTATTTCTGCAATATTTCAACTGCAATAAATGTCTTTCCTGTATTTTTGCATTTTTATTCACCTCAAAATTCCTCTGTAGTTCCTCTCTGGCTGAAAGCACAAGGATGGACACCGATTGGCGAATAGAAGCATTCTGAACACGTGTCTATGACGACAGCCGCTCTTGCAAAAGTTTTAAAAAACATAGAATTAGTCCTTGACGAGTCCCTCACGAGCACGCTAACCCATGAAAATGAAATCCGACACACAAAATCAGCCACACTCAATCCTTAAAATAAATGAATAAATTAAAGCCTCAAATCGAATTGGACTACGAGAAAAAGTTGAGCGAAAATTAAGCGAGGAAGGGAAGATCAGATGTCAGCTAGAGGTCAGTCCAGCCGCTCCTCCGCATTTCGAATGTCGGAGCATTGGAGGAGGTCACGCCTTCTGTCGTCCGGAGATCCATGGGTATTCCCGATAGCACATTGAACTATGCAATAGTGGTGCTGCAATAGCATCGTATGCTGTGATTCTCATTTGGTAACATCTTTAAATCGCGACCATAATTTCAACGATAAGTATTAGCTCGTCTAATTTCTGGATGCTCCAATAAAGGCCGGAATGAAGTTGATGATAGAATCGTGGCTATCCGACATACGACAATTTCCACAGCCTTCCTTGGTTGCTTTCAGGTTGCGAGCTTGATTGGTTGGGAGGGCCTGTGCTACTCGGGTCAAACAAGCACGGCTGGCCAGACCAGCAGTAGGTTAATGGGAAGTTGCTAGGGGGCAATATATACATGACGCTCAGCTTCCCGGGCTGATCACGATGCAAGCTGGCGAAAGGGAAGAAGCGAGGTCACTTCCTTGTTTGGCCAACGACTTTAATTACTTTCTCCAACTTGGGTAAAAGTGTTAAGAAGAATTGATTTGCGGAGCTTAACATATTCCGATGGCTGTGGGCTGAATGACTGAAATAATTTTCTTCGTTGGCAGCTGCGCCGACGTTTGATACTGAACACATGAGGAAGAAGTAATTTAAAAAACCAATAAATTGTGAATGATTTTTTATGTTAGCGGCGTATTTTTACACAATTATACATTTCTTTCCACTCTCTAGAATGGAAATTACCATGCAATGCGGTAGCAACTAATGTTGCAGATTTTAAGTGCGATTGAAATATGATAGATTGACGAAATCACATCAACGTAAGACTACTTTTTACAGCTGTAAGTAACAGCAACCCTAATTTCAACTCTATCATCGATCCCTTTTTCGACTTTTTCTTTCCTTACCAGCAATGAAAATACGTCTAGCCGAAATAAATCTTGTAGACAGACCGAATAGAGCATCATCTAAAAATCTTGTAGACAACCCGAAGAGAGCTTCATCTAAAAATCCTGTAGACAACCCGAAGAGAGCTTCATCTACAAATCCTGTAGACAACCCGAAGAGAGCTTCATCTACAAATCCTGTAGACAACCCGAAGAGAGCTTCATCTAAATATCCTAGAGACAGCCTGAAGAGAGCAGCATCTACAAATCCTGTAGACAGCCTGAAGAGAGCAGCATCTATAAATCCTGTAGACAGCCTGAAGAGAGCAGCATCTATAAATCCTGTAGATAGCCTGAAGAGAGCACCATCTACAAATCCTGTAGATAGCCTGAAGAGAGCACCATCTACAAATCCTGTAGATAGCCTGAAGAGAGCAGCATCTATAAATCCTGTAGATAGCCTGAAGAGAGCACCATCTACAAATCCTGTAGATAGCCTGAAGAGAGCAGCATCTATAAATCCTGTAGATAGCCTGAAGAGAGCAGCATCTATAAATCCTGTAGATAGCCTGAAGAGAGCAGCATCTATAAATCCTGTAGATAGCCTGAAGAGAGCACCATCTACAAATCCTGTAGACAGCCTGAAGAGAGCACCATCTACAAATCCTGTAGATAGCCTGAAGAGAGCAGCATCTATAAATCCTGTAGACAGCCTGAAGAGAGCAGCATCTACAAATCCTGTAGACAGCCTGAAGAGAGCACCATCTACAAATCCTGTAGATAGCCTGAAGAGAGCAGCATCTATAAATCCTGTAGATTGCCTGAAGAGAGCAGCATCTATAAATCCTGTAGATAGCCTGAAGAGAGCAGCATCTATAAATCCTGTAGATAGCCTGAAGAGAGCAGCATTTATAAATCCTGTAGATAGCCTGAAGAGAGCAGCATCTATAAATCCTGTAGATAGCCTGAAGAGAGCAGCATCTACAAATCCTGTAGACAGCCTGAAGAGAGCAGCATCTACAAATCCTGTAGATAGCCTGAAGAGAGCAGCATCTATAAATCCTGTAGATAGCCTGAAGAGAGCAGCATCTATAAATCCTGTAGACAGCCTGAAGAGAGCACCATCTACAAATCCTGTAGATAGCCTGAAGAGAGCAGCATCTATAAATCCTGTAGATAGCCTGAAGAGAGCAGCATCTATAAATCCTGTAGATAGCCTGAAGAGAGCAGCATCTACAAATCCTGTAGATAGCCTGAAGAGAGCAGCATCTATAAATCCTGTAGATAGCCTGAAGAGAGCAGCATCTACAAATCCTGTAGACAGCCCGAAGAGAGCATCATCTAAAAATTCTGTACACAGCCCGGATACAGCCCCATGCAAAAATATACGCAGAGGAATTCTGGTCATATATAAAAGTCATGGTTGTAATCTAAAGCCTGGAAATTTTGGCGCAAAGGATATCATACATGGTAGATTAGGATGACATAAATTATTTGAAAGTGTTACCCAATGGTAACAAACCTCTCTCGGTGATGCATCCTCAAACGACAGTGAGTCACGTCATTAGTCGAACATCTGAACCGCTTATTCAGGTCAAAATTCTTAGCGCGTCTCAAATCTAAAAACAAACAATTACCATTTTTTCACGTGATGAGGTTTCTCCCTCTGCTTCATTTCTTCAATATCAAAGTGGCTGTTTCCTCTCATGCATTTAGTTGTTTCGTGAGAGAAAGCAAAGTACTGAGTTAGCCTCCCATCTGACATGAGTCATGTAATTGAACGCTTATTTTCCAGTCTCCCAACAGTGGCAATCAAACAATTAATTATACGTTGTATTAATGCTGAAGTTTGGCGTCATAGGAAAACGTTGAATCTTTTTTATCACACTTCGATAGTGAAAAGACGTGAACAACTGTTTACAAAGATTAATAGTTTAACTTTACAATAGATATTCTTGAACTTGTATGGCCTGTATGATAGGTTCGATGAGACAACTAGCAGTTGAATATTTGCTTATCTATGTACGAATATTCTACCTGTCATTCATGCTCCACAATACAGATGCTTTCTGCATTCAATGGAGTATTCGTGATCTCAAAAAGATGGCGTTTTTTATTTTTGAACCGGTTGTTGTTAATACACACTACCTTGCTGGCTGTCAACACATACTGCCTTGCTGGCTGTCAACACATACTGCCTTGCTGGCTGTCAACACATACTGCC
>JACJUY010003971.1:3990-66184 GCA_014220935.1 Platorchestia sp. MABIK | reverse complement strand
ACTGCCTTGCTGGCTGTCATTACATACTGCCTCGCTGGCTGTCAACACATACTGCCTTGCTGGCTGTCAACACATACTGCCTTGCTGGCTGTCAACACATACTGCCTTGATTACGTCGGCTAGAAAAACAATGTTATCAGGTTAAAAAATATCAACCGATATCAACACAATTATTGTACAGCTAGGATAAATTTATTGCAATAATAGCAACATTGGTCGATGAGCTTCATTAAAGGACTGGATTTCTCTCTGAGGCACTTGAGTTCCATACGTATTCAGCACGCGTGACTCATGAGATCCAAGAGGTGAATCATATTAAGTTTTGAAGTAATGATGAGAGACAATATTTTCCAGGTCTAGCGCCTTGAATTTCAGGATACATGGCTGTATACTGATGACTTACATGAGCGAGTCAATTTCAAGTATGAACCAGGAATTACTGTTGGTGATGTCTCATTGGCAGTGAGGAACATCGGTGCTCAAACATTCGATCTTTCGGTCGCGGTCGCATTTTTATCCCCCATTGCAACCACGCAATGCCTTCAGCAAAAAGTCCGGACATCAATCTGGACGGGAGACAAAAAATATGCGGTCTCGCCGTCAACCTGTCCTTTGATTTGCACGAGTTTTGTGCTCTCGCTGCAACGAAGTCATGACATCACCTCCTGTTATAGCCGGCAGTTGCTCAAGCGCTCGTCTGTCTCATGTGTCCTCGCATCCCATGTTCCTGTCGTTTCCACTTCAAGGGAAAATGTCCGTTTTGACACTGCTGCCCATCGTGGTAGAGAAAAATCCAGCCGAAAAATAGGTGTCTTTCTAAAGTTTTAATGGTTACCTTAACTTCTTCTGAAGTTTTCTCAAGTAAACTGAGGGTATGTGTGGCTAGAGATGTGAGGAACTGAATTTTACTTTTCCTGCTGAAAAATGAAACCCTCGTGTGATATTGATCACATTCTCAATTATGCAGCAGGGTTGTTCAAGGTTTGGGGTTGTCTGCTGAAGAAGAGGATTCGTTTCGCAACGAATACGACTTTAACTACTGGAACCTCGAGCAAAATTTGAATACAATAAGGATGCCTGAATCTGAGATCGTCAGTATGAAAAACTCGTGGAAATTGGTAGAGTTTTCTGTACGATAATCTCGATACATTCCGTTGACAATTCATCATTCCCACCAATTTCTCATCAGTTGGATATTAAGGGCGAATGAAACCTGAAACGAAATAGGCTCAAATGAATTTTGTGCAGCAGCATGGGCACTCTTACACAAGAGAACTGGCCAATAAGATACCTCACACGCATGCCAACTGACCATTATAAGGCACCTCACACATGTTGTTAACTAGCCAATATAAGGTACCTAACACGGATGGTAGTTGACCGATAAGGATATTTAACACCCATGTGAACTAGCCATTATAAAGCACTTCACACGCACGCTAACTAGCCAATATCGCTAACTTGCACGCTAACTAGCCAATATCGCTAACTAGCACGCTAACTAGCCAATATCGATAACTAGCACGCTAACTAGCCAATATCGCTAACTAGCATGCTAACTAGCCCAATATCACACCCATGCGAACTAGCCATTATTAGGCACTTCACACATATAGTTAACTAACCAATATCAGGCACCTCACACACTTGGTCGCTGACCTCACTTATACTCACCAGGACCCTCGCACAGGAGTTTCATACCATACCTGGGTTTCAAAAGCATTCGCAGCATCATCTCAAACTTGCAACTATTCCAATCGGGACAAAAATTAAGTTTAGCTACGTGAAAGTAGTATAACGACATATGTGTTATTTGGGGGAAGCAGTAGAAATCAATGAGTGCTACATTCTTGTATCATTGCACGGAGTTTATTCAGTGGGACCTATTACGAGTTAGATATGTTGGTGGACGACTTTCAATAATACAGCCATCTTCACTCCAGTATCACGCTGGAATTTCAAGCACACTCTTTTGGTTCCTTTCAAATGTGCACAAACATGTTACAGACATGGTCGTCCAAAATAAGCTATTCATACGAATATTGAAATGTTCTCGTGATCTGATTTTAAATATAGAAACGTTAGGAATTTTTTCTACCTCAGACGAGCGAATAAGTATAAGGTAGAAGCTGACAATTACAGCTTTGGATAAAATTGAATAGAGTTTTCATGCTTTGAAAAAATTATCTTACGCTCATGAAAGGTTTACAAATCTGGAACTTGGTTATCGATACGAAGAATTCACGAGCAGGCCTTTGTATTCAAATTCTCCTTTCTGACTCAGTCCTTTTGGGTTCACATTTGTGGAACTAAACATCGAAATCCGAGCCACAAAATATAAGCTCATAGATATAGTTTTTCTTAGAGTTAAATGCCCTTGCACTGATTTTTCTACGTATGTATTTGTTTCGTTTCAAGTCCTTTTACATCCTGTCTGATTATGTTGGTGTTAAATCACTTCTTAAATGTTGCACAATTCTCACAGTTCATTTATTTGACTTCTCAATTTCTATCATGTTTTTGAGAGTAAATACATTTCTAAAGTTGCGTATTTGCTTTTTAGTTCAAGTTAAGTGGTAATATTTCCCATTTTTTAGCTACATTATCATAATATAACTCCGACTCTATCATTCAACTGGGTAGTAGGAGACTATGAAACAGATAGCATGTGCGAATCACCTATATTGATAATAAAAACGTGAGAAGAAATGTAAGAAGGAAAGTCCGCTGTCATTTAAGAACACTTTTTCTTTAAACTTTTGTGCTCAACCTTGAGCGCAAAATTAACTTTGTCATTTTGTGCTCATCCTTGAGCACTAAACTTCGCTGGGCTCAAAGCCTGTGCTGAGTCACTATGGCAAGGCACAATTTTTTGAACCATTTTCCCCACCAATCAGATGAGAAAAACCGAGAGTAAAATAATTGATAGAAGCTTTGATTAGTGTCGGTTAATTAAGCATAAACTTCTAACTGTGCTCCTACCAGCAAAGCACGAGATGAATGAATTTATGCCCTGCTTTTAAACAAAGAATCGCTTGAATTCACGGTACCTTAAGTGTTTCTATTTGGGATTAAGTCTGGGAGAAAACATTCTTGATTCTTGTTATGAATAACTCGGAATTACTGGATATCTTAATAACTGAATTTTCATCTGTATACGTTGAGGTCCCCTTGAAATTGCATCGTTTTAATTTGAGGATCGACTGTAATTTTCTTCGAGCTCGAATCTTACGACGCCTTCCTACGGGAATGTCCTCTCATGTACACTGCACCAGTTACGAACTGGGTTCAGCTTTTTCATTCATTCTAACGTTGAGCTGCCCCTGACAGGTGCTTCTGATGAAGACGCTCCAGTGTCTGTTCAATAGCTGAGCACTTATTGAAACGTTTTCTGTAAACGAAGGGTGGTAAGTTCTCGAATTAGTTTCGAATATATCCTCAACTAATGTGGGGTAATTTGGCAGCAGCACCATGTGCCGTTAGTCACTAAATGACGCAGTAAGATTTCGGGAAATTAGGAAGTATTGTGCGATGCACGTAGGCGGCGCAGCAGTGCCAATGAAGGGTAGGTTAGGTTTGGTTAATATCCCTTGCATCACCAAGAACGTGAAATTGACATTTTTCCAGCTGTTTTTAGTGGATATTTCAAAGAGGACTGTGCTGTACCTTCTTACACTAGGGTTAGTCACCCTGGGATCACCGGGGCAAGACTAACTGCGCGAGCATTGAACTCACCATGGCGATGGGGATCGCACGCACGATTGCCTGAATGGGACAGATGTAGCAATTTCAGGTATGTAGAACGCGCGTGACGTCTATTAAAGCATCAGACATTAGACTTCTTATCTTGTCTTAGATATGTGCGCCAAACAGCTATAGTTAATGTTAGCTTCGTTATTAATCTTTTCTGAATATTTCGTGCAACGGAAGGGACTCTAATTGAACTGATGAGGTTCATCTTAAATAGTGTCATTGTTAGACGCTCCGCATCTATGAATTGCCTTTCTTCCTGGGGAAACTGCAGTGTCCGTTTGAGAGGCTATTTATGGGTCTGAGCTGAGATAGTCAGTGAATTATCGAGCTAATGGTATCGTTAAGAGATGGTGCTTTGTAGGATAAGCTGACTTATCTCAATGGTAACTCTAATACGTTCTGTGTAAGAGCTGGGAACTTTACATGGCCTTTCAGCATCTCAAGATTTCAATGCATCAGGGAGACATGTTCTGTTGCAAGTGGAAATGCCAAGGCTGGACATTATGTTGAGGCTAGACTTCAAATTGAGTTCTATTAGAGGATAGGGTATTGGTGGACTGAAGATAATTCGATGCCTGTTCTACACAACGCTGTGTCGATCTCTGATTATATTCTCATAAACAGAGTATACTGTTTATTAGGTTCTATCTATTTGGGGCGATGCTACTATTGTAGCAATGAAATTTATAATTAATTGTTGCAATGATAATTTGCCTGGTCGTAACTGAGAGGCCCCGATCTCAAGATTAAGTAGGCTTTGCTTTAGTTGAAGAGAAATAGGACAACGGTTTTGTTGCGGACGATCTTTGTTTGGTTCACCGCTGCCCTGACTTTCAGCGCTGGTTGCTCCAACTTCCATTTAGTTTCATGAACTTCTTTCCTAACTCGCGCTTTAGTGCGCCTGCAGGTCTTTCGTATGACCATCCATTATACGTAGATACCTTGCTCCCTAAACTCCATACTGAACGGTTCCTTCATTCTTCCCACATGTTATGTGTACCGAGGCTTGTACTAACTTGAGATTGTAGTTCGGTTTACGCTAGTCATTAAAGTCTCGTACTAAAGGGCCAGCGTAATCTAAAGTCTGTAACTTGTATCAAAGGTGAAAATTCGAGAGATTCAGTACGAATATATTGGATAGATGTTGAATTAGTCTTTCATTTTCTTGCCAATCAAATCAACCTTACGCGTACAAAGTGATCGGAATAAGTGATGTATCTTTTCCACAAATCTTTCGATCCAGTAGGCTTTTAATCTTCGACAACATGCCCTGAAGTGAAGTACAACACCGGACCTAATTTAAACAAGGCGAGATGTACTCATGCGAGAACCGCGCCGATTCACCATCTTAATACTACTTTGTCGTTGGCTTGGTTACAGTTTCGCATCCTAGAATCGGATGCGGTCGTCAGTCATTTACTTCCCTTGACGTTTGAGACGAATTATGTCTCAGACTGTCGTTGTTAAAATCACTACTACACTAGTACAGGCGTCAGGTTGTTATCAGAATTAAAATAGGAACGGAACTGCCATCTGCCGAACTTTGAATAATGCACATTAGGGCACAAGAAATTCGGCGACACATAATAGGAACGGACACAGCGAGGGTGCATGGCACTGTGGGGCAGATAAGGGCTTAATCCATTTGTTGGCAAATTCTGAAGTATTGCGGATTGAACGTGTTTAAAGGTATTCCATTTGGTAGAAGCACGTGCCAACTAGTAGAACTGCAACTCTTATATCAGCAGCCAATTAACTAAAAATTGAGCAAAGTGATGGAAGCAACAATTTGAACGAAGATCCTGGATAATTTTTCCTCCTCCTCTCATTCTGCGTTTTCAGTTTCTCTCGAAAGGTTCGCATGCTGAATATCATTTTCCAGTGTAGTGTAGTTGTTACTGGAACTATTTTCTAAAAATTTTTTCTATAGAAAACAATCGGAATGACTAAGCTAAGCTTTAAATGAACGCAATATAGTAAAATTTTATGAGCCTTCATATGAGTTCAACTTTCTTATTCTTAACCCTCGCAAAAAAGTAGTTAAAACTGTAGCGAAGGCAACGTTGAAGGTCTCTTATATTGTTGTATAGGTAACACGAGACTTGGCCTAACGGGTTTCTCGTCTAGTTTTCCTTCGTTTGTACATGCTTGCGTTTCTTAAGGTATTTTAATTCTCAAAACTAGTCGATCTTCCCAGCTACCAACTAAAATTTCAAGGTTCTTGTCATATAAGAAATGATACGTATATTAGCATCGCATTGGCTTGGTTTTAACTAACGCTGTGCACAGATTTAAAACGAAGAATCTAGCTATGCAAGTAACAATTGCATTACCTCTACATTTTCGTGATGAAGAAGTTACTGGTGTCAGTCTGCTAAAATTAAAATTAAACCCTTCCTGTACGCATTTTCACAATTACAGAAGCTGTAGCAGACCTCATTAGCCTGAGCTTCTTTGAAATGCGTAATTTTAAAGCCTTATAGAACCTCTTCTAAGTCTTTCCTTTTGCTGAACTAACGAAACTAACGAATAAAATCTCCGAACTGGCTTTGTCTCGACGCAAAACTACACTAGTAAAGTCGTGCAACTGGACTGTGCGATTATAAAGAGTTCAAGAAGGTTTGTTAGTGATCAAAATTGAACAATTTTCATTGCCTTTCAGATCGCGTTGCGTATAGGACTTGGGTACAAAAGAAATTTAAAAAAGTTTTCTCTTAACTCACCAAAATGTTCAATGGCACTGAAAATAAATTTGCAACTTTCTCCTACTTTACGAATTACTTAATTTGTAGCGACAAGTTATCGCTCGGCTTAGACATGTAAATAAAAAGCTGTGTTCTTTACCGCGTAGTGAACATGTGCACACAAATGCAACTTGATCTTTTTAATAGGCAAATGGTTGAAATTATCTTGATAGAAATTTATCGGCCTCCACTTACACAAACCTCGGCGAAAACTTTGAACGCTTCTGCTCCATACTCGAAGAATATTCGAATTTCGAACAGAACTGGAGAACCCCCGATGATATGAGACCTAGAAAGCATTAGTATGATATACTGTGTAATAATTGTGGTTCGGGGCCAACTCACAACAGCCGTTTCACCACTAGTCTTTGCCTAATGGTCGAAGGTTTAAGCGTATAATACTCGAAATGACTTTTAATTAGTCATGCAAGTGGGAAGGGTTTTAATTAGTTATAAAAACCTTGTTGAACCTTTATTCGAACTTGAACATTTGAAGTAAAAGATTTGCCCTCGATAGGTTCTACAGTTTCAAATGTAGAGTAGCTGTACAATTTAGCCACTATCTGATACTTGACCATTGGATTACCTGAAGTGGATTTGCCTAACGAAACTTGATAACCCTGAATCGTTTAGAGAAAATTAGCTTGGCTGTAAGGTATTCATTGTAGACGCTCCCACCCCCCCCTCCCCCTCACATGCGGATATGCAACTACTGTGAATGGAAATCGGCCCTCAAAGGGAGAAAGATTAGAGGTTCCGATACAAGGTTTAATAGCCCTCCATTTCGTAGGAATACAACGGATTTTTAGTTTAGCTCCCTCAGATATGAAATGACTTTCGTATCATAGCGAGTTAAAGCTCCCAACGGGAGTGTGAGAGGCCTCAAGCTGAGAGTTAGGAAGGCCTTCATTTTATTGAATAAAATGATTAGTTAAAGATGATCTATTTTTTAGGTTCATCCCCTCAGGGGGATACAACTGTTGTATCCATGGGAATTAGCGCTCCCAGGGGGACCATGTGAGGGCCTGAGCTAAGGGTTAGGTAGGCTTCCTTTTTGTTGAAATATAATAGGTTTTTGTTCTGTTACGGACAGTCTTTTTTCGGTTCACTGCTGTCCTGTTTTTCAGCTCCTACTTTCTTCTTCAACTTTTTCTTGTTTCATGAACTTCTTCCACATCTCACAGTTTCTATGCCCTTTCTGCATAGATTCCAAGTTCCCTTAACTCCATACTAAATGGTGTCTTCTTTCTTCCTCTCTTTGGATCTCATTTGTTGAGGATGGGGAGGCTTAAACTAACTAATAACCTAATCATCTTTTAGGTTCATTCTTGTCTGGTATAAAACGACCATTTTCCTCAACTTTTATCTTATTTCCTTAACTTTTTCTCAATTTACTGTTTCTCTGCACCTTGTGTCTAGATTCCGCGTTCCCTAAAGTTCACACTAAATGGTGCCTACCTTTTTCCTCTCTTCAGATCGCCATGGTTGCAGATAGGTGTAGAGGTTTAAACTAACGCCTAATCATGTTTTGCCACAAATTTATTTTTTTGCTTCGTTGCTGTCCTTTTCCCCATTATCTACTACTTGCACTCCAATTTTGTTTCATAAGCTTAATTCTTTCCCAGTTCCTGTTATATCATAATTAAACACGTTCCCTGCATCTCCACGCTTGACAACGGTTGGTTTGGTTGTAAGAAGCTGAATAGGGAAATCGACTTGACTGCTCGAATTCATTTTTATCCTTCCCAAGAAATGTGAAAATGCACGATAACATTCCTTCCAGTACGATAACAGATCTTTTTTAAAGGGTCGCGAAGCGAGAAATGTCATTCATTTATGCCAGTACGTGTATTGGCAATTAACCTATTTCTACACATGTACCCCAATAAGCAGGGAACGTGTGAAGGTACCTTCCTCTCTTAAAAATACCTTGGTGGTTCAAAATCCTCCCTCAGTGCGGGGTGGCACAGGGTGAGCATAGAGTACCACCAGGTAAATTGCTCGTTTACGTATCGGTGTGAAAGAACAGCATTTCAATGACTTCAATATCTTTTTTAGGAGAAACTGCAGCACACGAGGTAAAATATGCTATTACATAGTCACGCTTATTAGGGAAGATGCATTTTTTTTGAAGCAGTATTGTTCGTTTTTTGAACTTGGCTGTGTACAACCTTGCTAAACATGAGACCGCTGGACGCACATGTGCGTCCAGCGGCTACAAACGTGTTAATACAGTAATCTATCATTCGTTCAGATTCGACAATCCATAGCTAAATTCTTGGGTTTGAGTTACGGTTTAATTTCGCCTTTTCTTAGGTGAACAATGTCGCTAGCAGTGGCAGCCGCAGCCCTGGACCGGGCCCTCAAGGGCACCGCTTCTACCATGCATCCGCCACAACTTCCGCCTCGGCCGCCGCTCCACTTGCACCGGAAAAGTTTCTCTACCTTCAGGGAGAATGCGTCCTCATACGAGCATTCTGTCCCGCCCAGCCCCCGTCGATTTCGCGGCAACTGCGATAGCATCAGGCCACAATCCATGCACAAAACAGAGCAATATGGAAGGGAGCGTAGCATAATTTCTGGACGGAATAATGCAGCGAGAAATTACTCGCCACGAAAGCAGTTTGTTGAAACGGGTTCCGCTAAAAGTTTCCATGGAAATGCTGCGCGTGCAGAGCCCAGGAAATGTTCGAACACGTTCGTTGGGTTGAGTGGGAAAAACGATAGGCACCAGTGCAGTCGGAACGATACTGGCGAGTGCGAGAGTAAGTTTTATTCGATTCCACGCTTCCCTTTCCGTGGCACAAATTTTAATGATGCGTTAACCTATCCATGTCGGAATTTTAGGATACGGTCATACTCTTCGGATTCGCCCACTTGCAGAAATGAGTATGGGGAACAGTGGAAAAGTGGAAGACTGAACCCGCCCCGAACGTTGTATGCGTGGAGAGACCCCCAGGATGTAAAAAGCATGACAGGGTCTTTCCATTCTTCTAATAAGTCCTTCATTAATTCTTCTCTCAGGAAAAGTTCTTTTCCCGCAGACCGGGAGAAGGCGAAGGGAAAATGTTCGAAGTGTGGTAAGGTACCTCCGTGCTCTGCGGACGCCTGCTGCAAGCATGCCGGGTATGGTACCAGCCATACCTCCAGGGATTCACACGTGGATCTCTCTGATAATTCAGACAAAGAAAAGATTAACTGTCAAAATCGGATCGAATGTCCGAAACGCGTCGAAAAAAATGTTTCTCACGACTTGAAAACTGTTTGTCACAAGTCGGAATTGGAAACGGAGCACAATCAAACTGGCTGCGTAACATCGAAAGCGGTAAAAGATAACTCGAATGAAACCATGCAAGAGAATCCGAAAATCGCCAGAGAAACGGAGGAGAGCAATGAAAATTGTACTTCCACTTCAGCTACTGCTGTTGTGGAAAGAGCGAAGAATGTCCAGGGGAATAGCTGTGGTAAGATTGAAACGTTCGCTCCATTACAACGTGATTCAAAAACCTCAACGACTGAAGAACGTATAGAAGAGAAGCCTGTAGTTAACAGCAATAAATCATTGTCTGGTTGCGTCTCGGACGGTTTCGTTGTTAGCTTTGGTTGGGAAAACGGACAGTCTTCAAGTTGGATCGAATCGGATGGCTTCTCTGAAGAGTCACGAATGGTGAGCACCTTCTCCAGCTTGAAGGGCACGGACAGCTCTCCTGAAATTCTGGAGTTCAGGTCCATATGTGAGGAGCGAAATGGAAGCATAATTGTGAAGCCTGACATCGCATCAGAGATATTAAAAGAGTGTCTATCGAGTAGTGACGGTGTTGAAGAGCGTAGCAAATCTGATTGTAGGAATGGTGCTTCGGAACGAGTAGATCATGAAAGATCCTTGGGAACGAGAGGCCACAGCGAAGAGGAGTTGAGAAATCCTCCTGAAGACGAGGCAAATTCAATGTTTGACTTCATCTATCACTCTGAAACTGATGGATTTAAGTCTTCCTCTCCTAAAAAACGATCAGATGGCTTCACCCAACTAAGTTCGTTTGACGTAGATGAAGCAAAGTACTCGGTTGCTTTCGAAAAACGTTCGGGTAGAAAAACGGAGAGCATTTTGTCCTTGATAAAATCAAGCAGGGAAAAACTACTTGCAGCAGGCACGAGTAAAAAAGAAAATATTATAGATACAGATTCTTTGCAGTGTGCTTCATTTGAAGCTGCCAGCGAGGTAGGTTCAGAAGGCCGTGAAAACCTTGATCAGCACGGACGAGAGGTTGAAATGGGGAAAGCTGAATACGGGAGTACAGATCAAAACCTGCGCGATTTGAGGCAAGAAGAGACTCGAATAAACTCAGAAGTTGGAAAAACGCGATGTATCGATAGTGAGGCTTGTGTGTTGTCGGTTTCCTTGAATGACATGGGACGTTTAATGACCACTCGGTGGCGTAGCTCAGAATTGGAAGTTGCGTCAAACTTCAGAGAAGATTTTCAAGGCTACCACGGTTGTGAGAAGTTTCATTCCCAAGAATCGAAGTACAAGACCGAGCTCTGCAGAGCTTTCCAAATTCGTGGCAGCTGTCGATACGGATCAAGGTAAGATCAAACTGTCACACTAAACTCTTGGTCTCTCTTCAATGAGACCATATGAGGGAGATAACCGAAGTGTAGTTAGCATTTTTGCTGTTCCGACAACTTATTAGAACGGGCATGTCATCTTTTACAGCACTGAAAAAATTCAACATCTTTCCCTTCTTTGCGTAAGATTTCAATGTTCTAGGAAGGGTACACACGATAAATTTCTGCACTTGAAAGCTCCTTGCATTAATGTTAGAGTAGAATGAAAATTCTCGTACCAAAACTGAATAATAAGAGTTCATCAGATTTCCTCTAATTTTCTTTCCTAACGCTAACCACAATTTAGCAGTCTTTCAGTTTTTGCCTGCGACTAAGTATTTGAGTGTGACGCTTACTGTGAGACGAACCAAACGGCTAGAAAGAAGTCACTTGTAATAGAAAAGGGGTCTGAAATCCTTGATTATTGATCGTTCTCCATGTCTTGGATGCTACCACTTCCGTAAAATAATCTTCCATTTCTCCTACGAGACGACAAATGAGTAACCTTAAAGCCTTTCGTCTTAGCTTGCATTCGTGGTCGAAAAGAACCCGGAAGCTTAACCATCGTTAGAAATCGCGCGTCTTAGGTCATCTATGGAACTGTCGCAATGAATAATTAGATTGATACTCGCATTCTCCACGGGAGTACTCGTTTTAATGAACTTCATTTTCCAGGTGCAACTACGCCCATGGTCTCGACCAGCTGAAAGTCTCGTTTCATCACGGCAAGTACAAGACCCGCAACTGTCAAGCGTATCACGAGTCTGGCTATTGTCGCTACGGTGCCAGATGCTCGTTCATTCACGATCTCGAGGAGGGGATACTGAAGTGCTCTATTGCCAATAAAGAGGTAATGTGTGCCGATGTTCAAGGTATAGAGCATATCATGCTTTGCATATTTAAATAAAAATAAGAGCGTCAAAAGACTTTCCCGTGATGAAATATACTCCAAACGAAATGGTGAAATGAACTCATTCGCCGTCAAACTTTTACATGAGCACTTGACTTCCCGTGCACTTCGTAAAGTGAAAACATAGCTTTCAAAAAGTCGAATATGTCATGAATATCTTTCGTCAAGAAACGTCATTATGTGTGGCAAGTCATGTCTTACTGCAGCACGAGTTCCATAAAAAAAATTTTTTTTCTGGAACCGCTTTAAGGAATGTGACACTAGCTTCAGATGCACTCTTAATCACGCTGGGAACGTGATTACTACAGTTTTGTATTACTTCTGGCTAAAACTGTCGTCAATCCACCTCCCCTCAGGAGTTTGTTTCCTCCCCATTTACGTAGTCCGCTGAAGTTTTTTTTGCTTGAGCTATTGATACGGTCCATGCCAAGATTTCTCGGATACTGAACGTTGAACTCTCGTACCAGAGGAGCATTACTTCAACCTTCATTACCTCGTAACGAGTGACTCGACGTGAAAGCAATCGAAAGGTTTTATTCCTTCTGGTAGACCTTCTCCAAAACATAGCTTTATGGCATGTTCCATCTATCATTGCGAAAGGGTGCTTAATACAACCTGACGAAAGGAAAGGATATTGATGCAGTGACGTTATTTTAACGCGTTTCTCAGATCTTGGAAGCTCTTCACCACTGGCCCGAAGAAGAGGGTGCTGCGGATAGATCTGCGACGGTCACCTGGCGAGTCTTCGCGGGCTGCTCAAACAACCACAACGAAACCATGATGGAATTCGCGGCCATTCCTTCTCTGAGACCTGCCGACATTGATGAGCCCACACACAGCCCTCCGCAAGGTATGCGTCAAGTCCCGCTACCAGACTCAGATCTGTACAACACAACGCGCGAGGATGTTTCTCAATCAAGGAACGAGCCCAAGTGCTGGATAGCTGAACCCGATACTCGTCCCGCACGAAAATTTGAAGCTGTGAATTCTCGGAAGATCGTAAGGGAACCTCGATGTGAGAATTCTTTTTATGAGTGCGACTTAACTTACGAGCAAAACGATTGTCAAGGACGGGACTTTTCGATGAACAATAATGTAACCGATCTTCTGGCTTTACTCCGATCAGTAGAAACGGAAAGCATTGCAATCCATAGGTCTTACGCGCCATCTAGTAGAGACCTAAACCAGCCACGGGAGATGAGAATTGTGTCGACTTTTCCCTGCCCAAGACAAAGTGACCTTTTCAGCAGACAAGATTTCTATAATTATCGGGCTAGAACCGCTCGTCAAAGGTGTGCCAATTCTATAAACTTGGATGAAGAGATCCTCGGCGACCTCTCTCGCACAGACATCATGAAGAAGCGGAAGAAATGCTTCAGCTTTCATCACAAAGGGTTTTGCTTGTATGGTCCGAATTGTCTTTTCGTTCACGAAGAATAGTGTTTCAATTTGTAACGGAGGCAGTTTGTTCAAAGTAGCCATCTTTAGCAAACGCTCAACAACGTATGGTGCGAGGTTGTTCAACTATCAAGCGATAAGGGATTTGTTGTGAAAAAAAACCTAACTTAAGGTTTAGTCGATTTCTGTATGGGTTCAGATTTGAAGGTGCAGCGAAGTAGAACCTTCGGGAAATGTCGATTTTCAGCATTTTTAGAAGTTAATTTTATTTAAGATAAATGCCTGAACGCCTGAAATAATCCCGTAGAAAGTGAGGAGTTGAATAAATTTCAACATTTTATTCAGTGGCTTCGAAGTTATTTGAAGACCAGAATTCACTGGTGGCCCTAGATTTTATTTAAGCATTTTTATTGGTGAATTTTTGGAATTTGAGACAGGAAAGATTAGGTAATTACTGTTTTTCTTGTTCTGCTTTAGATGGTGACCAATTTCACAGCAGAATTTCCTACCGAATTCGCCTCCTGAATTACTTACGGCCGTGGTAGCTATTTCTAGCGTATCCCTCGGGTTTCATCCTGATACAGAAGTGTACCAAACCTCTGTTTTGGAGTGCCTGGTTTGTTTCGGTATTTGAATTTCTACTTTTATGTTCGATATTTAATAAAGTTGTTCCTTCCTGCCGAGTGATCTTTACCTCTATTAGCACGAAAAGCGACAAAAAATTTTCCTCGTCGAGAGATCTGCTCAATGCCAAGTACGTGAGACATGACTGACAGCATTTTCATAAATACTCAGCTGCCCTCTAATCAAGCTGATTAGCTTTCTAATGGGTATCTTGGGCGACCATAGTGCCATTCTTTTCTTATTGCGAAAAAGCATCGAGAAAATATTATCAATGGGGAATTTGAAGAAATAAGATCCGAGGTCCCGGGGCAGGGCGAAATTGTTCGCTTTACATCAGGTGTCACCGTCCTGCGTAGGGTTTGATAAACTCTCCTCGGGGCGTACGGGCTAGGCAATAGGTGTAAGTTATTTTCGTTCATACCATGCTGCGGAGAATGGCATCCCCACATGGGCGTTCTTGAGTTGGATCAGCTGATCAAGATTATCGGGAATAGTGTCCTTGGTACACACTGTTTCACTAGGTTTCATACCTCCTTTGCTATCTCTTTGGTCTTCTGTTCTTTTACTTTCTTAACTTGATTTTTTGATGCACAGGCTATCCTATGTGTGAGCACACTTCCCATTTTGTTGTCTATAAATAGTGGTCTCTCCTTTTTTTTCGAGATTTCGGTGGTCGTGGTTAGGGAGCCGTGAACGAATAGCCTTCAAGAACTTAAACTATCCTTTCAAGAGAAAGTTGACAGCAGATTTCTAATTGTTAGGGGTAGTTCTCTCGCCTTTGGATGAAAGTCCATTGGACTAAAACCTAAATGCTTCTCCTCCGAAAAACGTGAACCCGAACTACGCGCAACTCGCGTGTCCTTATCGACACCGCATTGTACAGGGTTAGACCCGAGGAAGTTGGATCCAACTTCCTTGGTATGACCAGAGTTGCGTTGCACTGCTTAGTAAATGTATATTACAAAAGGTATTGAGTTATGCGCAATCTTGTGCGAAGCTCGACATGTGCAGGAATAAAATGAAATGAACTATTGATTCTATACTTTTCATGCTTCATTCTATTTTTCGAAAGGAACTGAACCATTTAGCCAGTGCGGTGTAGGACATTCTTTAACTCTTTCAAGATTGTACATTTATGTAAGAAAATTACTAAATTAGTATGACATAAGGCTGAAAAAAGCGAGCAGATTTGAAAGGAGGAGGTCTCAACATTCTTGGACTTCGCATAATAAGCATGTCATGAGAAAAAAACCATTTCCGTTCCTAATTTGACTAATATTTGATGCATCGCTCACGATAATTCAAAAGTTACTTGTTGATTCAATTGATTTAAAATTCCTTTGTTTAGAAGGCTAAAAACTGACTCTGTGTACTGCACTTCTGCCCCAAACAGGAGTCGGAGCAGTGTTAGATTTGCTCTATGTGACCCAAGATTGGGTGCTTGGATAACAACAAGGCCGAATTTATGCAGTCCTACTCTGAGACAGTACAGTATTTCCGAAGCTTCCGCTTAACACGAAAGGAAGTCTGCTGCTTCTGCTATACGTGATTGGAAATCGTAAGGCCCTGTTCTGTACGATCGTACATAAGTTCGCATCACCTCATAATACCATAAAAGTCATCAGGGAGTCGTAGCAACAGTGATAAAATTGAAAGAGCAAGATGAGCTGCTATAATCATTGAAGGTAGATATTCGGAGAGAGAGCCTAATTTTAAACGTTTCAGCCACAGGCCATCATCAGTGTTGAAAATTCTTAAAGGACAAAGCAAATTAAAATTATTTTAGAGTGACGAATGTACAAACAAGTTATATTGCGTTCATTGCCAGTATCTATTCACTGTGGCTAAAGGAAATGAATTAAGAGCGTTGTTTAAAACCGGCTTAAGTTTAAAAATGTAGGAAGACTTAAGAATACGGATGTGTAAAACTGGAGTTTCTGCCAAGACCGAAAATTGATTATTGGAAAATTACGTTATTGCACCCGTCAGAATGTTCTCAAACGGCGGAAAGTAAGGGCTTAGAAAAAATTGAGTGTTCTGAAGCTCCAAATATCGCCTCGTGATACTGAAGAATATGCGCAACAAACAGCGAAATTCTTAATCGCTCTCATAGTTCAACTACATAATACCTCATGATATCTACCGCCCATGCTCAAAACGCAGCTGGACTCGCAGCTCCCTTTGACACATAATTACGTTCGTTTCACCTGTTTAGCGCACCGCTGTTTGACGCTCTCGTTCAAAACTTCATTTTGTTTAGCATTCCTTTTCGTTTATCCTCCACGCTTGACAAACACGTCTCCATGTGCAAGAAAGTTACCGGGAGGCTTCCTGATCTTAAGTAAAAAGGAGAGAACTAAAAATACCGTGTAGAACATTTACTCGAATTAAAAATTACAATTAAAACCATAAAATTGAACGTTTCGAGCATTCGCTCATCTTCAGCAAAATAGATGTACCTGAAAAAACATGAAATGAAGTAGAAAGATAATAAATTAAAATAACTAACCTTGAAAACTACTACTTAACTATTGGCAGCGGAAAAGAACTATGTTGGTTGTCTCCATGTGCACTGAACGCTCCCCTCAGGGGGATACAACTGTTGTATCTATGGGAATTAGCGCTCCCAGGGGAACTATGTGAGGGCCCGAGCTAAGGGTTAGGTAGGCTTCCTTTTTGTTGGAATAGAATAGGTTTTTGTTCTGTTACGGACCATCTTTTTTCGGTTCACTCCTGTCCTGTTTTTTCAACACCTACTACTTTCTTCGTGAACTTTGATCTTGTTTCATAAACTTCTTTCTCATCTTACTGTTTCTATGCCCTTTCTGCGTAGATTCCACGTTCCCTAAACTCCATACTAAATGGTGCCTTCCTCCTTCCTCTCTTTGGATCGCCTTTGTAGCGGATAGGGAGGCTTAAACTAACTAATAATCTAATCCAATCTGCACCGAACGCTCAGAGTACCAGTTTGTTTGCGATCTCCACAGAAAGTTATTATGTTCGTACCGTCCTTGAACAAACAGTCACTGCACAGTCCTGAGGAGTTTGTACCTCCCGTTCGAAATGCCGCTATGATTGCAGCCCTCGTTTAACATATTTGTGTGACCTTACCTTCGGTTCAAAAGGCTACTATGTTCAAGCTCTCGCTTAATATATATCAGGCTTAATTGATTAAAATAAAGCATCCTTTAATACATGCATATGTTCGTCTTCGTCCGAATGTCCGCAGCTCTCGCTCAAAGCAGTTTTATGTGCATACCGTCTGTAAAACGTATCACTATGTTCCCAGCTCTCAGTTAACGTTCAACGGTGTCGATAAGTTTCGCTTACCCTAATGTTTCCTGAGATGGTTTTCAATTTCCTTTTCGCAGGTGACTTGGTGCCCCACTTCCGCGGGGATATCAGCAGCTAAAGTTTGTCTTCATCATAACGACTCGAGGGGCTCACGCTCTCTGCAGTGACCTTATCAGCTGCAGCCTAATTTGTAAGGGGAGGAGCTATCCTTGCCTGAATTTAATATTCAAATTAATTTGCCTCCGGTCCTCATGACCTAGCGCACTGCGTCACCGGAATTGCTTCTTTGTGGCTGTTGTTCCCTAGCTGAAGGTAGTTCTTGTTGTTAAGTAGAGTAATAAGTCAGAAGCTGTTAAACGCGCAAAATTGTTCGGGTCAAATGAATTTCTATTTTAGCCTCCTGCAGCTCTTGATTTGCGCCTCGAAGCTTTCAAGAACACAAAGGTTTGCCGAATTAATTTTAATTAGTTCTTCATAAATCAAATTGCTTTTAATTAATTACAAATGACACTGCTCTTTTTTACTGCTTTTCACAATAATAATAGAAAAAATCCTCATTCAGAGAACGCGTAGCTGAACGTAAGATTAGCTGGAAAAATATTTTCTGGTAAATAACAATTAGTTTGAAATGGCCGACGTCCTTTTTGAAACGAAATAAAATCGCCTCCTCTCGGTGGATGTAAAATAATAACATTTTCAAAGTGTTGAAAGTGTTGAGAATTATTTCATGCAATCAATTATCGAGTTAAATTGAATATGAAATTGCTTTCTTGCAAAACTTATGCTGGATTTCAATTTCAGTCAGAATTGACAGAAAAAGAATTACGTCCGTCGAAAATCTTTATGAAAATTGTCGCTGGTACGATGCTTCAGATACATCTTTGCCAAAGATTAGATTCTGAGTTAATTTCAGCCTCTTTAACCACATAAAAAATGTTTGAGGGAAGTTGAGGAAATGTGGAATCTATGCACATGGTGTGTGCCCACACAAGATCCCTTTCCCTTAGCAACAGTAAGTTCAGCAGGAAGGTTGTGAAACAAGGTAAAAGTTGAAGAAATAGAGGTGCTAAAAACACAGGATAGCTGTGAAACGAAAATAAAGTCCTTAACAAAAGGGTAAACCCATTCTATTTCAACAAAAAAGGTCTACCAAATCTTCACCTCGTGACTACATATTTCCGCCTGGAAGAGCTATTTCCCATAGATGCAATGGTTGTAATCATCTTAAAATTCATTGCCGAAAAACAAAGGTAGATTTCATTTCAAAAGGCGGAATGCAAAACCCTATGGTCAACAGTTTGTCCTCTCAGAAATTTTTGATTTTTTTTTTCAGAAACCGTTACATTGCACGGTCGATGGCGTGCAACGGGCTTCTGTTAAAATACTTGACTCGTTGTCATAGATTCCGTTTTTTTTCCGAAACTTAAGTTTCGCTACACATCCTTTGAATGAGAAATGAGGATTTTTCCCATTATTATTGAGAAAAGCAATAAAAAGAGCTGCGTCGTTGGTTATTAATTACGAGTTCCGCACTCGTCATCTGAAGGCCAATGGGCAACATATTAAATGTCCTGCAGGATTTCCTTGGACGTGCGGGTAATATAGAGATTTTTTCCATTCACGCATTAACACGTGGACTGTGTATTGCTACATATATGTATGTACCACAAGGTAAATTGCTCTTTCATGCAGCAGTAACAGTGGATAGCATTCCAATCATTTCATAACCTTTATTTAAATTAGACTTGTACAAGTTTAAATGTAATCTTGCAATTGTATTTTTCCCCGTTTCTTAGAAAGAATAAAAGTGTAATCCAGCGGTGGAAAAAGCTTTTCAATTCTGCTACTTCCAACCTAACCAAAACAACCGTAGCAACCGTACAAGCAAAGTTAACGTGTTCGGTTCAAGTCATCTGACTTCCCTGATTGAAATATATACGCAAGCTGCCACTGACAGTGTAATCACCATGTGTCAAGCAGAATTTCTTCTATGAAGGGCTAGTCTTTAGCAAGTTTATTTTTACGAAACCAGATGGATTTCAAAGGTTGGTATTTTATCATAACAATGAATACTGCAGGTTTCTAACGTGGGCTCTTAAGAGACGGAAAGTTACAAAGTTGTTGAAATTGGCAGCAGTAATCAGCCGATTCAATGTCGCTGTTTTAAAAGTCGTGGCGCTTAGAGAAACAGCGATTAGAATTCATCAGCTCTGCTGGGTTTCCTCAGTGATTGCTTCAACAATGAGATAAAAAATCAGTTAGTGTTAAGCGATTGTTTCAGCAGTCGGCTCAAAAATCATTTAGAGAGTGCTCTAGCAATGAACTTAGAACCCAGTTTGTGAGTGTATCGATTAACAACAACCAGTTAAAAAGCCCGCAAGTGATTGCGCTAGCATAGCTCACAAACCAGTAAGTGATTGTTTCAGCAGAGAGCTCAGTAATCACTTTACGATAACTGATTGCAAAAATTCCTTGCTATTGATTTCAGAGTGAGCTGAAACACCAGTCCCTTCGTTATGGCAACTAAAAAAATTCCTTGCGACTGATATAAGAGTGAACTGAAACACCAGTCCTTCCGTTATGGCAACTAAAAAAATTTTTGCGACTGATAAAAGAGTGAGCTAACATACCACTCCATCAGTTATGGCAACTCAAAAAAATTCCTTGCCATTGATATAAGAGTGATCTGAAATACCAGTCCATCCGTTACTGTAGCTGAGAAACGAAGTAGACAATCCTCGCAGCCTCACTCATCGGCGATGAGCATCTCAAATCATCGGCGATGAGCTGCCAACACTCGTATCCCACAGAGCGCCCATATTCCTAATTAGATGCTATCAGCGCCGCCACAATTCCTGTCAAGCCGAGAATGTCGCCACCTCACTTTGGAATCTGGAGCACTCCGAGCTCTCGGTATTTTGGGGTCGCTCCGTCATCATTAATGCAATGCCGATGATGCGAGAGTTAAACGCATGCGCTCAGGAGTGGAAGGTGCTAGTACATTGCTGTGCCGCACGGCCTGCTCTGTTGTGCTCAAGCAAAGATTTTGCCACTTGTGACTCGGTGTTGATACTCTATGTGTCCCAGTTGAACTTTGCTGCCGGAGCATCTGTGACATTGCCCGCCCAGAGCAGAGGCTTTTCTTTGGCGGCTCGAACTAGGGAGTAGAGATGCTGCGGCAAATAGTAAGACTGAGGCGTGTTCAATGCGAACAAGTTCGTACACTTAAACAAATAGGATGCATTTTCGAAGTCAGAGCTTTGTCTTCATTTTCCTGGCGGGAGAAGAAATGTCTACGCTAACATGCTTCGAATTCCTGGTTACTTATTCCACTGATTTACCGCAAAGGAAGGAAGCATTGTTCAATAAGGCTTACATTTGAACATTTTCGTTGATTGAAACAGTGAGACAATAAAATGAAAAAATCTCGAGTTTTAGAAAGCTTATATTGCATTGCATTCTTTGCTTCCTTGTTTAACAGTTACGTACCGATGTCGCAACTCGAAGTTAGGATAACCTTCCATAATCACTCATTCATTTACAAATAATAAACTACTGAAATTACAAAAATACCTTTAATTAAGGGTCATTCGAAATTCAAATTCAATGAAGAAATTTCTTTTTCTGAGCATTAGGACACCACAACGATATTTCACAGACTGTTATAACAGTCATCTCATACATCATTTTCATTTTCCAAGGATTCCGATGCAATAACTTGGTCATAGACGCGAAGGTAAAAACAAATAAGGCGTTGAGAAGAGCTCAAGTGGACGTCCGAGCAAACAGCGTGCACCGGCCTGCGTCTTTCGGGCATCTCAAATTTTCGGTGAGCCGAACTTAGAAGAAAAGCGTGCCGAAGTTAAAGAAAACGTCTTAGGAATTGAAGAAAAATGTTTATTAGCAGTTTTTTAATGCATGTTCATCAGAGCTTACTTGTCGACACAAAAGTCCGTGCTTGAGTAGTTAGGTGCACGTATTGAAATTCAAAATATCATGAAAAACACAAGACACGCCAATCTGAAATATTTTTAGCGACACGAAAGTTTTCCCTCGGTTTATTACATGCTTCGAAATTCACGATGATTCAAAATTTAATGCACAAAAAGTGAGAAGAATAATCTACAGAACACGCATGGAAATACGCAGTTAAAATTCCAGCCCCAGGTATCGTTAAGGACATTTGTCTCGTGGCCTCCCAAGGTGATACGGTCCTATGATCAGGAAACCGACAACCAAAGTAGCGCTGAAGACGTAATTGCTAGCTTTACCTTGAGCGCCATGCATGTAATTTGATCGAAAGCTTCTTTACATTCGTTAATGAAAGACCAAAAAACAATGAAAGGGGAGTTAATGTGAGTATTTCTAAGAAAAACTGTGTGTGTCCTGCATCAAAAAAATTGAGTGTTTCCGTCATTGCGTGCTTCGGGTCAGTCAGAATTCGAGCATCAATAAAATTAGCGGGCGTTTCGTGATGTCACAGTCGTGGTCGGAGATTTTGCGCTGCTTGAGATGAATTGAAGGGGCAAAATTGAGTTAGCTCCAATTTATGGTCGTTTCCCTTGGAATGGAGCTGACTAGGCATTGAAATATCCTTGGAGATTTGAAGGGAAATTTTTTTTTTATAAAAGTGTTTGGAGAATTCACTTCAAGGTAATTATACGACAAAAAAGAGAGTAGTGGAGCTTCGTTTGGCCCAGCATTAGCCTGCGCCGTGACATTAGCAAATCAAAACTAAGGAAATATTGCACATGCTCGTGAGAAAACGATAAAGATAATTAGTGTTAGCAGGCATCGGGCTTACAGTTCACCTAAGATTTAGGTAACGTTAGACTCTTATGTATCCCAGTGGGATGAATGCAAATAAAATAAAAATGATAAAAGTAGCATAAGAAAAATAATATTTCTCTAAAAGCTGCACGTCATAAAGGCATCTCGTATACGACAAAGCTCGTTCGTGCAACAAATTCCAGCGTTGCCGCTCTCAGAAGACGACAGGGCGTTGCGAAGACCTGCATATTTCACGGCGTTGCATATTTCACTACAAAACTGTCTGACGAAACTCTACGCTTTTTATTTCAGGGCTGAGAGTATCTACGTGAAGCATAAAATTTGAATGAATACTTGCAATACATTATGCTTGCTTTTAGTGCGCTCATTCAATAAGAAATACTCCGGCCTTTTAGCGAGGTTTAAGACGTAGTAGCAGGACTCAAAGTGTGTCTTTGTGTTCACGTAATAGGTTTGGATGAGAAGAAACTAATGGCAGGCAGGCCTGCGCACAACAGATGCGAGCTATTATTGTCTTCACATCGAAACCTTTCACGTTAGCTCAAAGACGCATTTAGATGTGAAGGCGGTAATGCCGCGCAGCTACAAACCTCTCGCGCTAGGACAAAGAAACATAAAAGGTTTAAATGTAGAATTGCGACATGCTAGTCTGCGCATAGCAGCTATCATTTTGAATATATTAGAATCAGGCTCGCTTATATCAATGGTTGACGTGAAAGAAGTAATGACGCGCATGCTACTATACACCTTTCACGTCAACACAGCGAAGCATAAATAGTTTAAATGTTAAGAGAGCTTCGACATGCAGGGCTGCACGTAGCAGCTATCATTTTGCATTTATTCGAATCAGGCTTGCTTATATCAATGGCTGTGTTGATGTGATTAGTTTGAGCATTTTCTAGACGAATAAACGAAAGAATTACCTTGGTTGCTACTCCGTTAAGAACATTGCGGTTCGCTTTTTTTTAGAGTTCAACAATTAATGACAGAGCGAAGATTGAGCTTTCATTGAAAACATCACATTTAAAAAGGCGAGCACCTATTCAAAAATGGACGTTCCGACTTCAAAGAATCATTCTCAACACTATTCGATCTGAAAGAGAGATATCCACTACACATATTCAATAGCTGACAGAAAGAATAAAATAAAAAGAAACTCTTGAACAACTCGCAAGGCATGAGCTGACAGGGTGTCGTTTAACTGAGGTTTACGCTTTAGAATAGAACGGTGCTCCATAATTCGACGGTCAACATGACTGGAAACGGAGGCTAAAACATTGAAGTCTTCTAGTTGCTCTGAACAATTATGTTTTTCAGCATGAGACCGGATGGCTGACATGAGAAGGACTGGCGAGGGCAGATGAGCGCAAAAGCTCGTGCTGGCATTCTCTGCAACACGAACACGTAGTGCTCTTGTGGTAGAGCCCACGTATTCAGACGCACACTGTGCACAACAACGCTGATGTTTCAACAGAAGAAATCATACCATTTGGGAATTAACCTTTGATGATGTAAAAAGGGCTAATCCGATTTTTGTTGATGAGAACAGGATGAAAAGTCAATGTATATAAAATATTTCTGTGAAGAAACGGACAGATCTCTTTTTCCATGTTTTCAGATTGTTGACCGTAATAAGCGAAAGCGCAAAAACATTCTCTTTTAGCAACAGAAGGTACAGATGGAGCAGCATAAAATACCCGTTTCAAAAAATTTTAAAACTGCTCTTTTCGAAAAAACCTGAGAGGGAATCATTTGACTGAAACAACATTTTTGAAAAATAAAATTCCCAATGGAAGTCTGTGAAGTTGAAGCACGCTGCAAATTCCGTAGACAGTAAAGTTTTGATTATATTATTTTAAAATCGAAATGTACTTAAAACAAAAACAAATGGTGCCCAGGTCAGTGAGATTTCTTTTGCGAAAAACAGAGCTATCAAAGTAGTTTTAGATGTTTGCCAACACGGCTATCTAGGAGAGAAATACTGTTGTTTTCTTCATTCTCCATCTCAAACAACATTGGAAGGTTTGGAATTTAAATTGTTTAGAAACTTATAAAAATGAGACTAGTCATACGCCCAATGAGGATTGGTTGTAAGAAAGCTTTAGCCTCCCTTTACCACAACAAAGATGCTCTAAGAGAGGAAGGATGAAGGCACCATTTAATATGGAGTTAAGGGAACGCGGACTCTACGCACAAGGTGCATAAAAACAGTAAGCTAAGAAAGAAGTTCATGAAATAAGATAAAAGTCGAAGAAGAAAGTAGCAGGTGCTGAAAGACAGGACAGCAGTGAACCGAAAAATATGGTTCGTAACAAAGCAAAAAAAAAACTTTTCTATTTCAACAAAAAGAAGGTCTACCTAACATTTGGCTCGAGACCTCACATAATCTCCCTGGGAGCACTAATCCCCATAGATACAATAGTTGCATCCTACTGAGGGGAGTCATGTGACCATAAAAATTTCATCTACGGATCGTCTGCATGAAGCTATTTTAAATTCAGTGGGGGCAATCACAGAGCCATTGTTGCTCGTAAAAACTCATAAAAATATCAGCAAATTTTGGTTCCATAGGCAGACCCTTTCCCAACCCCTCTGTTTATCAAACAAACAATCTTTATTTCGGCCAAAAATCTGATAGAAATGAAAAAAGAGCTGTCTGTTCTTCATACGAAAGATTCCATTAACCTTCATTGATCGTTTTATTAATAGAACCTGGCGTAAAACAGTTTTTCAAGTTCTTAACCTAAGGAGAGAGAGTGGGTGAGAAAAAACAAGCTCAGTGAGGAGAAGAATTACCTCCCTAATCTCTTTCTCCTTTTGATATTAGCAAATTAACTATCATCTTGTTCTCATCAACACTTTGGCCGCAACGTGTTCCACCGGTGGCCACAGAGGGGATTTACATAATCCCGCCGACCGACCAGTAGTCACCAACTCAATTCTCATAAATACTTAATTTAAGCAAAATAAAGGCATGAGCCAGTTTATGTTTTTTTTTTCAAAATTTCTCACTCCAATTAACTTCAAATTAGACTTTAAATTTGAGTAATTGCGGTCAATGTGTGAATAAAAATCGGATAAGCTCTATTTTCAATTACATAGATGTTCTCGCGAAAGGTATGCTACCTTGTGTTAGGTCTCACCGTATTGCGAACACCTCTGAATCCGTGGGCTCTACCACAAGAGTGCTACGTGTTGGAGTTGCAGAGCATGCAGGCATGAGTTTTCGCACCGATCTCGCTCTCTCCAGTCCCCCTCAGTCAGCCATCCGCTCCCACGCTGAAAAGTGTAGTTGTTCTGTGAAAGCAGATGACTTCAATATTTTAGCCTCCTTTTCCAGCCTTGTTGACCGTCGAATTATGGAGTTCCTTTTTATTCTAGAATGTAAACATCAGTTAAACGACACCCTGTCAGCTTATCATTTGTAAGTTTTTGTATATTTTTATCTAGTTTTTACTCTTCTGTGAGTTAATGAATTAGGATAAAGTATGTCTCATTGAATGACTCTTTGCAGCCAAAAACGTCCTTTTTCATGGACTTGTGTTTCAGTTTTAAATGAAGTATTTTCACTGAAAGTACCGCACCCAGTTGACATTCTTGCTCAAGTCGTTCACATGCCACAACGCACTGGCAACACTTTTGAAAAGAGTCGTTTATAGCACATAAACCAGAGCCATCTTGCATCGTACTTCATTCCAAATGACCACTCACTTCTCCTCTCAAGGTTATGACGCTAAAAAAGGAATAAAATCTTAATTACAGTGCGATATGTTCAGCTCGAATTCTGTGTTTTTCAAATTTTGAGGTATTTTTGCTCATCTACTTTTCCTGATAACAGAAATGAGTCAACATCTTGCACCATTGCGCAGAAAGTAAATTTTGTTAAGTGTGAGAGCGAGTGAGACAACGTTCGCACGCATTCTAAATAGCAAGCGAAACTGTGTGGTGCAGCTTGGTGAGGGAAACATCACTGTGTGGTGTGGTATGGTAGGGGAAGCATCACAGCGTGGACCAGAGTGATAAGGGAAGCATCATGGTGTGGTGAGGGATGTGGTGATGGGAGCATCACACCGTGGTGAGAGGGACATCACACTGTGGTAAGGAAAGCATCATACTGTGGTGAGGGAAGGCCGTGGTGAGCAGCTGGCTGCTACGTCAAGACGCACCCGCGGTTCAAGGCATCAAAAACAGGAGCAGGAGGAGCGAGCGTCGGCCGGCGGTGCCGTCAAATGATGCAGTGAGATTAAAGGCGAGCTGCGCACCGGGCCTGAGCTGCTCCGTGGCGGCGATAACGGGGCAAACGGCGGCTCTGCTTGTCTTCTGTAGCGGCGATAACGGGGCAAACGGTGGCGCTGCTTGTCTTCTGCAGCGGCGATAACGGGGCAAACGGTGGCGCTGCTTGTCTTCTGCAGCGGCGATAGCGGGGCAAACGGTGGCGCTGCTTGTCTTCTGCAGCGGCGATAACGGGGCAAACGGCGGCGCTGCTTGTCTTCTGCAGCGTCGATAACGGGGCAAACGGTGGCGCTGCTTGTCTTCTGCAGCACAAACAATAGGGCAAACAAGATGCGTTGATTTTCCTCTACGATAGCGATACAAGGGGAAAATAGTAGCGACAGTAGCAATCACAATCTTTTGTAGTTAACAGTCAAAGACGAACGCTAGCATGGATTTTGCTCTACTGTCGCAATAACCAGAAAAGAATATACAACCTTGCCTCTCTTCTGTAGCAACGACAACGAGGGAAAGCAGCGCTGTAGGCATCGCTGTAGCAACAGACGCATTCATGCAGTCCCACTTGTCGTGAGCAGCGTGAAGGCAAGCAAGCAGCACTGATGGGCTCTGCCGGAGCAAGACAAAGGCGCGCTTGCATTGTTGCTGAAGGGACCAGGGCGGCAAGAGGCGCTGTTCGAGAGCGACAACGGCTGAGCAGCGCTGTGATGATACAAGCCATGACACTGACTCCTAAATGCATGTCATCGAGCAGAGGAACGCGCCGTGAAAGAGGAGCTTGAGTTTGAAATGACTAATTTTCTTCTTGTGCTAACGACGACTTAGCGTGCCACGTTCAATGCTTCAGTGTATGGCACGGACCCGTAAAAATGTTATAATTAATGACAATTTTTAAGTCTCTTCAGTTAGGCATTCCGGCTAGCGCAAGTACCCCTCCATGACCACAAGGAAACATCCACAAATTCATTGCCTTCGTACTCTGAATTAATTTTGCAGTGACTGACGAGAAAAATTGCAAGGCTTGCAGTTAGAAGCAATGGCTACTCTGTTAAACTCACTGCGTAGTGCCGACTAATGAATTAAATCCAGATCAAAGTGAGCTGATATTGAGATAGATTGGAAATGTTAATTTAAGCCTCCCATACCACAAAAAAGAAGTTCCAAAGAAAGGGAGGAGCAAGGCACCATTTAGTGTGGAATTAAGAGAAAGGGAAATTTACGCACAAGCTTTGTTCCCTAACAAAGTCGCCTGCGCATAGAAACAATAAGTTAGGGAAGAAGTTTATGAAAATAGGTGGAGAAGATAGAAGTCCCGAAGCCTTGCCTACAGCTGAAGTAACCTAACAATACCTTCCCTGGGGACGAAAGTCCCCATAGCAAAGGATAAACCGTCTGGAGGAAGGAAAAAGAAAACCCATGAGGCATTAGTGAAACATTTCATGTTCAATTTGGTGTGTGGACACTTAGAACCACCGGATGGAGGAGGAAAACGAATCCATAAAGACACAAGCGAACGGGACGATGACAAATTTAGAGCAATTGTTCCGAGAAGAATAATGGATCCCGGACACTTAAGTGAATTTAAAAACCATCGTTTGAAGGAGGAAAGAGAGGCCCCGAAGTTATAAGTGTGTTAGAACTATCGTTCAAAGGAAGAAATGGAACAAAGACACGATGAAATTTAAATGTAAATGCCCTCTAGAACCAGCATTAGAAATGGCAAAGAAAGACTCCTGTGTCTCAAGTAGATGTTATCGTGCTGAATCTAGTGAACGAAGCTTGTACGAAAGACCCTAGCGAAAAAATGCTGATGCATTCGACTCAAGAAAAGATAATTCAAATTGTTTTCAAAATTCCAACAAGGACAACGTGTGGAAGTTCAAACATTGTCAATGTAACTAACAGTTTTTTGTTCGTGGCTGTATTAAAGCGATAGAGAAATATGACTTATTTTGCTAAATACAGGCTCTTCCACGCGCGCATTTTGAGTGGAGCCTATTCAAATTACATTTATCACTTTGAGCTTTTTTCGACACACGCAAGCAAGCACGTCTCCCATCAATGCTCCCGTCACGCCGCACATATTCTTGATTTCATCACTTTGCTCTGTTGCATTCAAATTCCTTACAGGGATCAAGATGACCTCGACCGTAACATGATCGATGGCTTCTACCGTAATCACATCCTTTCCTCCTTTCTTCCTATCATTTGCAACACCCATGCGTCTTCTTCAGTTATCTTTTTCGCACACAAGTCCTGCTTGACATCACCCATTCGGCTGAAAAATGGGCATGCTCGCGCTGCAATATTCCTCACTCCAGCGCCACAAATATCTATTCCCTCTGGCTCCTTAGCCAATTTCTTCATGTGGTGAGGCTGCGCAAGCTTACTTTGCTTGATCCTCTGACGGAGACTTTCCTAACTCTTTCAGAAATTTAACGTTCCATTGTGTCATTAATCCATGTTGTTTCTCTCGAATATACAATTTTCATCATTTAAAAAAATCAGCTACAAATGGCTCCCACTTTCGTCTCATGCTCTGTTTAGTATGCATACTACTATTTATACCATCAAGTATCATCTGCTGTAATGTGCCAAATACATTATTCCTTCTATAGGCTTCTCTAGCATACGTCCATCTTTACGGAACCTGACATTTTTAAATTCCAAATTCTATTCTATTCATTATGCTGAAATCTTTTGTATTGTGTGATTGTATGTCTAAAATTTGATCCGCATCAATTCCCTCAGAACTATTTCATTGAAGGCAATTTTTGAGGATTTTTTTTCTCAATTCAAATAGCATTACGTGACACTCTGTTCATATTTCATTTATTTCGTATAAAACAGGCTATTCACTGTCGAGTGTGCCTCAGTGCTTCAGTATTCAAAGGCATTAGGCAGTAACACTCCACAAACACGTTAATTAAGATACAATCAGTTCCCTGCGCAGCTTGTATTCAGAGCGTAATACTTGTAGTCATTGATTAGCTCCGTTCGTAAAGGCACCTTAATGTGCTGTGTAAAAATAAATGAAAGCATACCCACACTTCCATGGTGAAACGATGTTCTCTCATATTTGTCAAATAGATATATATTACAGATGAAAGCTTTCATTAATCTATCTTTTTATGTTCAAGGAGCTGTTGGTATTTTAATAGAAAAATGAGTTTTAAATCAAAATATTGATATTTAAACAAGAAATAGTTTAATTTACTTCCGATAACTGGTACATGTACTTTGAAAGTATCATTTGAATTGGAAAGAGAGACTCCTAAGTCATGAGTAAATGTTATTGTGCTGAATGAGGCAAACAGAGTGTGGAAAATTAAGGTTATCCGTGGGAGACCAAAGCCAATAGTGTTTTATATAGCCTCAATGGTTAAATAAGCGCCCATTTATACATTTATACGTAGATGAATTTCTATTGGAAAATTTTCTGACAGAATTTAACACTTCTTGCTGTCTCCGATACAAAAGAGCTGTCACATACACAGCAATAATCCACCACATGGCACACGATCTCGATTTTATCACTTTACTCAGTTCTACGCTAAAAAAATATCCATCGCTTCGATCATTTTACTCAAATAACTACTCTGAAATATACGTGGATGCCCAGCAAAGAAGATAAAGCCTAATACCTTCACGCACAAGACCGCGCTCTCACAGTACACCTCGAGCAACGTCGTGAATCTGAAGGAAGTGGCGCGCACGGGACAGCGCGAGTATTTGGGTACCCTGAAATGATCAAAACTAGTCTTTCTCCTTTGCAAAACTATAATAACTTGTTACGAGTTCCTTGATCTAACGTCAGCAAAATAGGCTGAGGTAGTCGACATGTTATGATAACTAACCACCTTTAAGATAGCTGTTCTTTACGAAAGGCTGCGATATTTTCTGAAGTAACCTCTTGCGGTTGTTGTGACTCTCCAACTGAAATTGCAGACTTTTGAACTCTTATACCAGCAATAACTTTTGAACTTTGACTGCGGCAGGTAAAACTGAAGTTTAATATTGAACTCAAATTTAAAGTCAATTGTGGTAAGCAATGTTTCAAATAGTAAATATCAACTGAATCATGCCTCCATTTAGCTTTCATTTCAAAATTGAATTAATGACTATTGGTCGATCAGCAGCATTATGAAAATTTCATCAGTGACCACTGGAGGCTCACGTCGCAGTCAAAATGATAATTACTCTGCATAAGCATCTGTAAGTCCCTGCTACCATTAGAGAAGTCAATGTTTCAAAACTTATAAATATGTATTGATGAAGCCATCAAATGACAAACCAAGTCTACGCGCCCTTATTTGGGGTCAATTTGGTGTAGTTTGTCAATAACAATCCCGAGTCGCGAAGTAGTACAGCAAGGGAAGTGAAAACATTCATTATGGAAGCGGCCATTCAAAGTCCCCATCACTTCCATCAAAAGGAGATAGACTTCCGAAAAACAGCCATAGACAAAACCAGGTTGAACTTCGCTGACTCAATATCTGTTGCATAGCGTTGAATACAGAATTAAATAGAAACCCCTCAATCCCGAGTTGGAATCAAGAAACGAAAGAATGACCTAACTGAATTTTTTAAAAATCATTTCTGAAATTTCTGAAATAGGGTAGCATCAGATAACTTTAATATACCTATATTCCTCATCATTATCTCGTGCGATAATTTGAGTGAGAACTAGACGAGATGCCCTGATATCTAGAGCTATGCATTCGTAGCAATCAAATGGGAAGCAATGGAATTCAGTAAATCAGCGAGTATTAATAGAATGAGCTACGTGATCAAAACAATCAGGTCTCGTATAATGAGAAGCTCTGAAACAAAATAATTTCCCGAGAATTGCAATTATGAATCGTTTTCACATCATATACGAAAATAATTTTTTTTGCGAGAATATGCTCGCTGACAGTATATCTATGACATTAACACTGCTATCAAATCGTAAAGCCGCGGCGCGAAAACCTCTCGTTTCATTCAGACCCTCGTAGCTGACCCAGATGTTTGGGTCTACTCCTGACTACCAATGGACAACACATGCAGGGATGCAAATTTTGCTCGTCTAACACCTTTCCGTCTGAAAGCCTGCGTCTAAAACAAGACCCAGCACTTCGATCTCGCCATCCACCCAAATTAGCATGATGGCGGTGAATGTCCGCCCTGGACCTAGACGCAGCTTTGCGAGATTGACTTTCATCTGGATATAGCCCTCAAATATGCTTCATGAAATAAAATGTGGCTGTGTAATCAGTTAGCATCTGAAGCCTTGCTGAGTGGCTAGAGACTGTGTTTTTCCAAGGCCAAAATCTAGATGCTGAGTGTTCTTCAAGGCCAAAATCTACTTGAAAACAGCCAAATCTTGAGGATTTGGGCCAGAAGAAAGACCAACCTGGTAATTCAACACTTGGAGAGCTACGAGACTAGACCGAGTTAGGCATTCCCAAGTTAACGCGACATATGATACTGCTGCTAATGTTATTGCAGTGCATATTATTTTCTCGGTGAGTGAAGTACATTTGCCGCATGAGACATGGACTTTGAGGACTACTTGCAGTGTGTGTTAAGATGGCGAAAACACGAAGTTGGGTGTTCGAGTCACTCACTAGTAGCTGCCAGTAAAAAGCTATGCAAGTAACTTTCTCTGTCTAGTTACGCAGTGAATTTACGATTTTTGTGTCTGATTTGTCCTTACAACCTGATTGATACATTAGAGATCATAATTAACATGAATGCATTCGACACGTGTTTCGCAAATTGTGGATTTGGGATTTATCAAGTAAGTAAAACGGAACCAATTGTGATACATCAGAAGCATTCTGACTAGACTATAGAATTTGTCTTACTTGAAATTAAAAAACTGGCCATGGTTACGTGAAAATATTCGAGCCACGTTAAGCTCCCACTATAAACTAAATTAACAAAAAACACTTGAACAATATTTTCGAGGTAAATTTTCATGAAAAACATATGAAGTGGACGCACACGATCTGGAATGATTGTTCTGACTCGACCGTTACGTTTCGTTACCTCTTAATCATTCCAACGACAAATTTGGAACATGTCATTCACCAGTTTTCTAGGGCCCTCATTCTGCGAGACTCTCATGTATACAAAAAATACAGGGTTTTTCTTTTTGCTTAAGCTCTTCCAGTGAGCATGTTACTTACCGTCATTTATAATTTTAGTTGCGGGCATCGCAGTACGTGGGTCGGACCCAGCGAGCGCTTTATGTGAGGGTCGCACCGTAAACCGTGCGAGTTTAGGTTCTGCCCTGGCTATATTCCGAGCTCCAACCCCACACACAAGTGCAAAAACTTGCGAATTACTTCATTGTTCTCGTATAACACTTTTGCAGTTGCAATCGCCGCTCTAGGTTAGTGCTTCTATCATATTTGAGCATCCTTATCCAAATGGAGGCCCTGCCCATCTCCCAAACGGTATTTTATTCCGTAATGAAAAACATTGAATACTCGCATTTATAATTTTTTACACTCAATTAGCTTGATTTCATGACATTCTAATTTCTATTCACCTAAATGAACAGTCATTCAAATTTTCCAAATATCGTCAAGTACCGTGATGAAAATCAGCTATATCGTTTGTGCACAACACACTTTGAACCATACAAAGGGAAACACTACATCAGAAAAACGAAATATATCTTGAAAGGTAATATAGCAATTACCTGTTCGTACTATCTCAGAGATTAGGCCGACAGCTTTCGTGCCCTGAGACTCGCAATGAAGTACAACGCATAAGTTGACAGCGTTTCCATAAAAGTGCACAAAACCAATATCCGTGCTCACGATCACAACAGTTTCTTGCGTTTGATTTTTTTTTGGCATCTCTAGTGCGCTTGTCGGGATGAAGGATCCAGAAGACTGCGGAGGCCTGACGTGCCTTGTATTAATTCGAAAGCAGCCCCGGTTTGTTGAGGGTAAAGCGGCGTTAAGGACGCGTTCCCGCACGCCTTTTACGAGGCACTTGAAGGCCTCCTAAAGCGGCCGCCGCCTGCGAATGATGTGAAGCCTGCACGAGCCGCTCCCGAGTTGTCCTCTTCCGTGTGCCGGCCTAGAATCTCGTAACGTCTTCTCAATAAATTCGAAGTATGTGTAAAGACAAAACACTTCTCTTCGTTGACATTTACTGAAAAGCTTAAATTCTTTTTTTCTTGTGAACCTTAAGTGACGTTTTCACAAAAGTCGAAAGGAAAATAGCAGGAACAAATGGGTAAAAACAAAAACTTCCCTTCATTACCATTTACTAAAAGCCTTAATTCTTATTTTTTGTCAAGAAATAAATCTTGTCCAGTATCAAGTGATACTGGAAGTTGGAGAACGTTGCTGCAGATCAGGGACCACCGTAATTAGTGTGAAAGACGGAATCCGTTGTAATTCGTTTCCAGGCTGAAGGTTGCCTGTTAGAATATTTAATCTAATCTCCAGAACATTTAGTTTGACCAAAAGTACCCTCATTAATTAAATTGATTATTACTTTACTTTCCCCAAAAATCTAACTTTATGGACTGCATGGGAAGGGATTTTCTGTCTATTCAAAGTATATGAACATTTTTTTGAAGGTTGAAAATTACGAAGCAAAAATGTTTTCTCACATAAAATTATAATGATATAATAAAAACAAGGTATTAAAACTGAAGTCTCAATCTATTGAGAGCGGAACCAATATTCATACTCAAATAACGGCCTCACTGAACTTGGAGGCGTTTTAACAATGAGTTAGCTCAGCGAACATCCAATTGTGCTCCAAACACATCGTTTATTTTAAGCTCTAAAATGTTACTCGGTTCCTACGTTAACGAATGCGAGGCAATCAGGCAGCAGCGCATCCAGCCGTGCGCTCTCTGGAGCACCAACGAACCTGTCTTGATAACTCACGTCTGTCATGGCGTCAGCAAGCAACACGCAGCTCGAAAAACTCCAAATTTTCATGCATTTATTACCATCCGTTCCTTTAATGAAATTCTAGCCCTCTTCAGTCCCGTTCAAAGAAACCCTAGAATATTTGCAATTCATATTCATGTGCTTTTTATTTCGTTATGATACGCGACTCCACCTTCTGATGGGGTGTGAGACTGAAATCCCTGGGCTTCAAATTGCACAGGCTTTTTTTCCGCAGAGCGCACCCTCACAGATTTGTGGAGACTTGCCACACGCGAGGGAGGCTAGTTTTTTCAAACTATTCAGATCGCAGATTTATTGTCGATACTAAAAGGTTCTTCGTTGAGTGAAGCACCTTTTTGAAAAAATACTCTACATATACCTTGATTTTTAGGTCCATCTGCATTGCACTTCTAATACAGAGCATCACTGTACAAGCCATTTCAAATTAATTAAGCGAGCGCTTAATTGTAATATGATTTATCCACCTTACTGTAGATCACACAAATATTCCTAAAGTGTTTATTACGCAAAAAAACTTGATATTCAAATTTACTCTAGAAAATACTGTGGAATTAAACGCCATTTCAGGTCAGAAACCATTTTTCGTGTAAACCCTGCAGGTAAAGAAAAGTAAATCATGCAATCACAGGACAGTGGAAGGCACCCATTTACCGCGCATTGCCAGTCGCCTGCCGCAAGGTGCTCATTACGCACAGATTGAAGTTCCAAAGCATAGCCGTGAAGAGAGAATTATTGCACCGCAGGTAGCGCTCGGCTTCGCCAGCTCACGGAACGACCGCAAATGCACAACGCAGTCATTTAAGAAGAGTCAGGTTGGGTGCCGCCTTTAATTCTCTTTTTAGGTCGTGTGCCATGCGCTGCTTGTCACGAGCGGCTGCGTGTCCAGTTACGTGAGCGCTGGTCACGCTATGCGACCGTCACTGCAGGAGTTGTCGGCTCCGTGTTGGTAATTACTGCGCCACACAGTAGCTTTATTTGACTTCATCCGTTGATCGGTTTTGATTTCAATAAAAGGAAGACTTTGAAACTCAGTTTTAAAAGATTTCTCCATACGCGATACGTGAATACCTGCTCTGTGCTTTGTTCTGAAACCACAAAACTATCGAGAATGCGAGTGTTTTGTTAACCATTTACGTGGATTTTTTTTAAGAGGTTACTCCAACTATGAAATTGAAAAGAACGTCTGAGTTGCATGCAAATTTATAAAACGAGCGCTTAAATCTCAATCACTGTACGACTCTGGCGGAACTCTCCCCTGGAAAATAAAGCTACATCGATTTACTACATCATTTGAGGCATTTTCACCATTTGAGGCGTTCAGGCGATACACGTAAGGTGAAACTACATCAGTGAAAACTTGCTCCACAGTACGAACGGTGCAATTAAGATGTGAGTCAAAATGGTAACTGTTAGAAACAAGATGTCAATGAATCAAATTGAACCTTTTTGATACCTATCGATTTTTAACCTTTCGGATAGAAATCTTATTGAGGTGGAACCTTACTATTTTAGAATGATTTTCAACAATTTCAATATAAAGTCTTTTCCGGTAATCTAGCTAATCCTAAATCGCAATTCATTTACATGCAAGTTTTTGTTTTTTAACCGTTTTTCTAGACAATACGTTTTCCATTGTTAAAGGAGAGAGAAGTTTGGCTTCAGTGTCCTTGGAGTCAATTCTACAGTTGAATGAGCTCGTAATGTCGTTCTGAAATATTATAGTCAATTGCTCGTTTTAAAATTCCCCGTAATAATTTTAGATCAATAGCTGTGGCAGGGAGAGATAATTCGTCGGTAGCTACTCAAATATGCTGGGTGATTATTGCTCCTACTCACTTTGAACGGCATTCGTGAAAATTATGACTGGCAGCCGAATCAAAGGGACGTATATCAGCAGTATGAGAACAAAAATAATGAGTTAAGTAATTATTGCTCCCACTCACTTTGAGCAGCATTCGTGAAAATTAAGTAAAAAGGAGAGAACTAAAAATACCGTATAAAACATTTACTCGAATTAAAAATTGCAAGTAAAACAATAAAATTGAACGTTTCGAGCATTCGCTCATCTTCAGCAAAAAACAAATTTACCTGTAAAAACATGAAATGAATTAGAAAGTTAATAAATTGAAAAAACAAACGAAACAAAAACTATACTTAAAAAAAAAATGTGCACGATGTTGTGCACGATGTGCATCTGAGTATGTCGGCTTGACGTCGCGTACTCTCGGCTGTAGGGTGGCCGAGCATCGAGGTAGGAGTTACCGCACAGGAAATATTTTAGCTAGTCCTTCACATTCAGCTATTAGGGATCATTCAGAGCATTGCAATAGCCCGTTTGACATCAGTAATTTTAAAATTCTAACAAGATCTAAATTTGCCTCCGATTTAAGGATTTTAGAGTCTCTCTTCATTTTAAGAGATAAGCCGATTTTAAACAACCAACTTAGTTCATTTCCGTTGTCAATAGTTAACAGGTAGTTTTTTTTTTTTTTTTAAAGTATAGTTTTTGTTTCGTTTGTTTTTTCAATTTATTAACTTTCTAATTCATTTCATGTTTTTTCAGGTAAATTTGTTTTTTGCTGAAGATGAGCGAATGCTCGAAACGTTCAATTTTATTGTTTTACTTGCAATTTTTAATTCGAGTAAATGTTTTATACGGTATTTTTAGTTCTCTCCTTTTTACTTAAAATCAGGAAGCCTCCCGATAACTTTTTTGCACATATTCGTGAAAATTATGACTGGCAGCCGAATCAAAAAGAACAATAATGTGAGAACAAAAACAATAAGTTAGGGATTGTTCCAGAGCAAGCTTCGGAGTGAAAGTTTACAGTAGTCTTGAGATATGGAACTGCGCGTAAATAATTATGACTGGCAGCCGAATCAAAAGGAACAACAGTATAAGAACAAAAACAAGCCATTAGAGATTGTGCTATGGAGTGAAAATTTATTTTAGTCTTGGTATTGGAACTGAGCGTAAACAATTATGATGCAGCCGAATTAAAAGGAACAACAGTAAGAGAACAAGAACAATGAGTTAGAGATTGGACCAGCGCAAGATCTATGGAGTGAAAATTTGCCCTAGTCTTGAGCTATGGAAGTGCGCGTAAACAAACGCAGCAACAGCCAGGAGCCATAACCTTGCACACAGCAGTCACAAGCCTCATCAACTCCACAATAATCGCAATTGAGCGAACTGCGCCCGGAGGAGTCTCCCTATAATCGACTCATTACAACTTAGTCCTGACTCAGATTAGAGCGTCCGGCTCTCCATCCAACTTTGGAAGAGGGAATCGAGCGGGGCAGAGTTTAAAAAACTTCAATTCATGCTTGAGTTCAAGAGTTGCCGAAAAAGAAGTTTATAATTTGGACCAGATTTTATCTGAGCCTACACACTCTGCGAGGGGCAGTTAAAGTTATAGAGCCAGGAGGGCTGAGGCAGGCAGCGCTTTAGTATTGCCGCGGCGAATGCTGAGATGGCCCCGTGCATTTCACGGGCTTTCTCTCGCGTGAAGAGAATCATGCAATAATCATTTAACTAGAGAATTTAACGTCAGAAATAAAGCTACGGTGAAGTCTTCCACTAGCCAATTCATTCTTCACGGTCCCGTCGCCTCGAGCTCAGTAAAATTCCAGCCAGCGCTGAGTGAATGAAGCTGCCAGGAAAGAGGGATATTTCTTTCCTTCACACTGAAGTCAATTTGCGCTCCTTCTGCGAGGACTCAAGCCGCAGCACCATGTCTTCTCAACAAACGTATACTGGGTAAAGGGAGAAACGTTCATTGTGTATAGGGAAAAAATGTGCTATCCCTCATAGAAAGTGAACTTACACTACAACAGTTCGTTTTGAAGGCTTATTTCAATCGATCTTATATGGTGAATTAGTTGTGAAAATATTCTGGATTTGTTCATTGAGTTATATTCATGAAGATGATAGAGGTGATAGAGTGACTCCTTATTAAACGCTCCACAGATAAAATTTATGCACCGCTAATTGTGGTTGTTTACGATTTTAGATGTTTTATCCTTCACGTTCCGTCGCTACGTATTTCAGTTACAGACTACTTGCAAATTAATTTTAATCTTCATCACATGAATGCCAAAACATATTTGCAACTTATCGAAAGTAGTGTGACTCGAGCACTCATTTTTATAAGAGTTACTCTCCTCTTGCGTACTATTTGTGCATTAGAACTTTATGTCTAATAATAATTCCTCATGGATCGTTTTGATATTGTCACGGGCTAATCTCTTTGATTAGTCCGCATAAAAAATTCCCGCCATGTAAATCACAAATTGCTGATGTACCATGGAATATAATAAGCTTTTAGAGTCGGAATGGCAATCTGTGAATTCGTCGCTAAATGTCTCTTTATGCATTTGAAGACGCGTTTAAAGTTCAAGTGCTGCAGTTCAAATAAGAGTTTCATTTGCGTTCACACACTAGATCGTTGCGATGCGATGCAACCATTCAAACTTTAATAGAAGCACAAGGCACGAAGTATTTTTTGGATGTCACGAAAGAAAATAAATTGAGTATTTCTGAGAGCTCGTAATATGTCATTTCTAGGTTTTGAAATTCCAGAATTGATGCGATGGCCTCTTCCAAACAAAACAAAACTGTAAATACAACGCACACTGAACGACTACCGAAATGTATGTAAACGTTATATATTCCGACAATTTGAACAGAGATATCTAATGCAATTGAAAATTCAATAAATTCCCACAACATCGATTAGAAGCGTGCCCACCTAGCATTATACAACGCTAGACTTGATTTGCAAAGAAAGTCGTGTTTCCTACTGGAAACTCTTTCCCAGATAATAGGTGAGGGAGAGACAAATCAATGCAAGAATTTATGATTGACTGACTGATATACTCGGGTTAACTTCCGAGATATTTTAGTAATCTTCGCTCTCTGAGCACAACTACAGTGCATGTCCACCCTTAAGTATCATGCACTGCTCATACTGAAATAATATGTACAGTGAACAATGAAGAAGCATTTAAGAGGCAAGCAGATAGTAAACTTTACTTCAAAAATTATGTGCTGCTTCATCTCAAACAGAGATATCGATAATATGGTTCAAAAGATGGAGTCTCATTACAGATTGCTTTTCTAAGAATAGTTATCCTGAAATTGAGAACTCTTTGCTGAATTAAATTAGGCGCTTCACCAACTGCGCTCTCAAAACTAAGTCGTGTTATAAAAAGTGAGCACATTTGAGTTAAAGGAAACTAGTTCAAATTCATAGTGGTAAAAAAACTATGATGGGCTAAAGTGAGTTAAGCTTTAGAAACTGGTATTCTAACTGATACCCAGAAGCTGCAAATAATGATAACCTCCGAGATGTGCGAAAGCAACTTGCAACAGGCTGAGAATGTTAATTCCGAGCAGAGCTTCAGTTGATTTAAATTTGCAAGCTGTTCCGTGAAGATAGCTTAGTGCAGATCGGTGGAATTAGTTATTTCTTTGTAATGTTGCATAAATCCAAGCGCACACTGATTACACTTAAAATCAAAATAATAACTATGAATAACAGTTGCTTTTACTCTGTGTGAAACAAGCCTCGTATATAAACTTTCACACAAGCTACTATAAATTGCCTATTAGATAAAGCAACTCTTTGAGCCTTCTTCTCATTTTTTATCTTCAATAAGAAGGAACGAATTCAAATCTCACGAAATGATTTAGCGAATTGACCTCATACATATCAAGGCAACGATGCTTAGAGTAGATTTTACAACCCTCAGGGGGATACGATTGTATCTATGAAAATTTGCGCTCCTAGGGTGGAAATGGGAGATCCCGAACTGAGAATTAGGTAAGCTTTATATTGTGGAAATAAGATAGGTATTTGTTCTGTTAAGGACCGTCTTTTTTTGTTCATTGCTCTCCTGTTTTCAGCATCTATTGTTTTCTTCTTAAACGTTTATCTCGTTTCATGAGCTTCCTTCCTACCTCACTGTTCCAACAGGCATAAGATCTTGCGAGGGAACACACTTTGTTCATAGATTTCGCATTCCATTAAACTCCAAACTAAATGGTGCCTTCATTATTTCTCCTTTTGAAACACATTTGCTGTAGTTAGGGAGGCTTAAACTAACTTATGTCTAATCTTCAAAAATTTCATTCACGTTGTCGAAAGACTTGTAATTTTCTTTGTGTATGTGAGCTACAATAAAATGGTATAAATTGATTAAGCGCAAAGTCTTTACCTAGGATTCAAGCGTTTATGTCTAAACTGGCATATGCATGATGGAAAACTTTGATGTAAAATAGCTCAAAGTTGCTGGAGAATCAAGTCTTTAAGATGGATATAAAATGCGTGGTATCCAACCAAGTCTGTGAGGTTGTACAGCATGCGAAGTCCGGGCTTTTGAAAAACGCAGCTATACTTCCGCCGTCCAAAGCTTAGTGTGAGATTCTATCCCGCCGCCGGAGGTTTTCGAGGAATCATCGGAAAGACGTTGGCGTTCCCCAATCTTTCCAGCCGCAGCATCATTCTGGGTTTGTGAAAAGCCGCCGTCGTAAAGATGCCACGACGAAATCATTCTGCCTTCGTTTTGGTATCATACTTACTCGTCGCCTGTATAGAAAGGGAAGGGTTTTATAGTCCTTTTACTGACAAGGAGATGCAGGACCACTTTGCCCAGTCCTACACAGCTAGCTGTCGTAATTTTGGCTTATAAAAGAAAGAGTCGTCTCCAGCCTTCTAGGCTAAAGAAATAGCCATCAGTTTCAGTGCAGCGAGCTGATGGTCAGTAAAAATATTCCGCTGCATAACGTGAGAGCAACATTCTTTTGGTATACACTCACATGCATCACGCAAATGCAAAAAGAAACTAAGTGCAACTGGGACTTTCGACTGAAAAAAGTAGGCATTAAAGTTAAGCATCAGTAAATCTGAAGGAGAAAAACAGAAGTTCTTCCAATTTCATTTGACTTGATCAGTTTCAAAGGACTAACAATGGTTTACTTACAGAAGAAAGGGAAGAAATTAGACGAATAAAAAATTCTAGAACAGACTAGATTCTAGATTAGATTAGATGCTAGTTTAAGCCTCACTAACCGCAACAAAGGCGTTCCAAAGAGAGGCCGGAGGAAGGCACCAATTACTATTGACTTATCACGTTGACTACGATTGTGCGGTTGCTTACGGTCAGTTTGGTTAGGCTAGAAGAAGTTGTTTTGAAAAACCGGCTTTTCTGTTCTATTGCATTTTTAACCTTTTTAAAAAGTGTAAAGAATACACTTGAACCATAATGTGTTACCTTTTGCTCCAAATATTTAATTCGGAAAAGGTGGCAAAATAGTTGAAATGATATTTGTATATTCCAGTACGTACGTACGTAAATGAGCAATTTACCTAGTGGTACACATATGTCTGTACCACTTCGGAGTCAACGTGTCAAGGGAACACGGAATCTAGGAATAAGGGGCATGGAAACAGTAGGTTGAAAAAGAAGTTCACAGAACAAGATATAAGTTGAAGAAGAATGTGGTAAGTGCTGAAAAACAGAACAGCAGTGAACCGAAAAAAATCCGTTACAAAACCAAAAAATCTATTCGGTTTCAATAAAAGGAAGGGCTACTTAACTTTTAGCTAGGGACCTCACTTATTATCTCTAGGAGCGCTATTTTTGAATGACACACATAGTTGTATCCCCTTGAGGGAGAAAAATATGATTCTATTGTTTTCATACTTATTAGTTTTATAATTATTTCAGATTCAGACTAAGGTTCGAATGCAATAAATTCTTCAAGAACTCTTAGAACAATTCCGCTTAGCAAACATTTTCCCCCTTTTATTTAAAAAAAAACTAGCGTAGTATCATGTTCCAAAACTTAAATCAGGAGTTTACTTCACCAGTATGACATTTTACTTGTCACGAACTATAATTCCAGGAGTTTATCAGTGGTTAGACCACCGTATGGTGGTGAGTGAAGCAAGGTTATCGGCACATTGTAGGATTATTTTTACATTGGGAGCCTGTGTCAAAGATCTATTAGCAAAAGGAGTTATTGAAAGTTATGAAAGATCGGATTATTTCTGCGCACACTACAAAAAATTGAGCTATTGGAGTATCTCTAAATACCTAAACCTCTTTTTAAGCACTGCAGGTTATGTTGTGGAGAAAAGAAAAATGACATGGACCACGGAAAATTTCCAAGATCTGGTGCACGCCGAAAATTTTCGAAAAAAAGTTCGCGAAACCGGCCACGCAAGGTTAAAGTACTCTGCTTGTGTCAAGAGATAAACTTCAAAAAGATCTCAAAACTGCTGTAACACATATCTATATGAGAAAAAGTGTTACAAATTTCAGGACCAAGAACTCAAATCACGATCTCCTCGCAAGATTCAATTACAGAAGAAACTCCAGTACGGATGAAACTCCAATGCGGAAGAAACACCAATAAAATTAGGGCTGCAGTGTGCTAGAGTAAATTTTGAACATTTTGACGGTTTGCGAACACGTTAACTGCTGTGGGTGATGCTGAAGATCATTTTCATCTCAAATTAGAGTAAATTGTAAAGAAGATCAATTTTGAAGATAACGAACGTAAAATAGATTATGCCTTAATTTAGTTTTTATTAAATATCTACGAAAATTGCGTTCAAGACTGTTAGTGGGTCAGCAGCATTATGAAAATCCTCTCAGTGACTACCGGTGGTTCACGTCGCAGTCAAAGTGATATACTAATATTGTGAAATGATAAAAACAATATTCAGCGTCAACCTTTACACTCAAGTCCTCAGTGCGCTCTACCGTCTATGCTGAAGTGCAGTTTTTAGCCAGTGGCCACAGCCCAGTCTGAATCATACTGACTACCAATTTAAAAAACCTTGGTATGCATGATTGGTATACATGATTGGTATACATGATGCTCCACCCTCATGATCTGCATGAAATGGTATGGTAATCTATTTCTATTTTTGCTACATTGGAAGCCGGCAGTAGCACAGTAGTCGGTTTAAGGCTTCGATTTCATTGGAAAAATGGTTTCGCTGTGGAAAGAAAAGGGATTATTTAGGATGCACTCATGCAAAAAAGGAAAACGTGGAATCTATGCACAAGGTGTGTTCTCCCCGAAGAATACCCAGTGCATGGAAACTGTAAATTATGAAAGGAGAAAAAAAAAGACGAAGAAAATATAACAAAGAAGGCATGAAAACTGAAAGACACTAAGTGGGCACGAAAGATAGAAGTACCGAAGGCCTATTTCCTGTACAGCTGAGGTAACTGAACAGTTTTCCTCTGGATGTGCCAGTCGCCATTCCATTGAATAGATAAACCGTGCAAACTTAACACCTTTACTGCCTCTTCACCACTAGGTAAATTGTTCATTTACGTATCTGTGTGAAAGAAAAGAATTTGAATTATTTCAAAAAAATTCTTAAAAGACGTTTAAGCATACGAGGTAAAATATCATCATACTATTACATTTTCACACTTCTTAGGTGAGATGCAATTTTTTCGAGTGGTATGGTCGTTTTTAAACTCTGCTACTTACAACTTTACTTAACATGAGACCACTGGACGCACATGTGCGTAGCGAACGTGTTAAACCTGTTGATGACTATCCATTGCCATCGGAGAGATTTTGTAAAACAGGAGACGGAAGTAAAACGGTTTTCATTCCATCAGTAGAGTAACCTAGGCTCACAGACTGACTGCGTATAAAAAGGGTTAACACCACTAACACGTTAAACGCCATGTGAGCCCCCGGTGTGTACGGAAGGAATTTTCATAATACTGCTGACCGACTAGTACACAAACTTAATTTTTACAACTAGTTTAATCAAAGTTAAATAAAGGCACGGTCCTGTTAATGTTTTCTATTTTCAAAATCGCTTACTACAAGTGGCTTTAAATTTGAGTTGAATGTTGAACTTAAGTTCAGCCCCCGGCGGTTAACGAGCTAAATGCGAGGCATTATCGTTCTAGGAAACTGTTCCCTATTCATATTCTTTATTGGACTTCCATTGGAGACCTGATTTAAGGCATACTCATACAGCTCCGCCGTTTTTTTCTTTTGTGGCTTTAACCCCCGCGCATCAGGCCATATGTGTCCTACTACGTAAATTGATCATTCACGCACCGGTATGAAGGAATGACATTTCATTTTTTCGCGATCTCTTTAAGAAATAATTGTTATCATGCGGGGTGAAATGTTTTCGTGCAATTGTATCTCCATATTTCATAGAAAGGATAAAAATGTATTCGAGCACTTAAGTCGATTTCCAAATTCTGCTACTTACAACCTAACCAAACCAACCGTTAACAACCGCGGAAATGCGGTGAACGTGATTCTAAATTATTACGTGATTATTGCGTGAATTATTACGTGAACGTGATTCTAAATCGCTATTATCGTGATTTTGCGGATGTAGGTGTCTGCTTCGTGATGGCGGTCAAGATGGCGGCGCCTAGGGTGTACTAACTCTGCTACCCTACTGAGGAAGTCTTACTTTGATTTGTATTGCTGAGGCTTCCGTAAAATAGAAAGGATAGCATGCATTCCAGCTCGTGCTGCAAACGCAATACTAACGTGGGTATCAGAAAACTTGAAAGCATTTCCTTCTTTGAAAAATGTATCGCCCTCACAAATGAGCTCGCTACTTGCGTGGGTAAACATGATAGGTCATGGTTCATGCACAGTATTGTGCTTATGGATGCAGACCATGGTGATCATCATGAGATAGTTCTTGATAGTGTGAAAAAATTTAAACTTACTGCTCCTCAGAGCTTTCGAATTTTATGCTCTACAGAAAAATGGGAAGCCAGATTCGTGTCAAATTTAACAGTTTATTTTAGCTTTCATCTACGTGTACTGACGTTTTGACATTTTTGGAACACTTGCAATGGAACTTAAGACTAAAATTAAATTTTTTTTTCAACCAATGTCTTTGTTTAACCAACCGAGCTGAAGAATCGACAGTTGTCTGAGGCTGAGTTTCTAATTGTACACCCTAATAGACTATAACAATTACTGAAATATGGAGCACCAAAGATTTAATTTTTTCGTTTAGTTTTCAAAAGCTCAATTGTAGTAATTCTCATTGGTCTCTTCGTAATTTTTGTTACAAATGTTAATTTGATGGCAAATTGAAATAATGCAGTGAAAAGAAAGGCATACATACATACATACATACATATACCAGGCCTCTCCTCCCTATGGGAGGGTAGCTGACAGCAGGCCACAAACAACACCCTTAGTCACTAGGAAGCGAGAGAGGCAGCACTGGCCGCACCAGAACTGCCAGGATCAGAAGCAGCCCAGCACAACCACCTTCCACAGTCAGGCCCGACAGCCATAGCTGGTTTACCCCGACCGCTTCATTGAGTGCAGCCCCTCCCCCCGCACAGGACAGGTCAACCCCATCACACGCGGGCAAGCTCCCAGTACAGCGTCAAAAATAAAATTACCTTCTTATGCAGGCAGCAGGAAAAGAAAGGCAATCGTCAAAATTTTAAGTTTCTGTGATGTTTTTTCACTCTTAAATATTTGAAAATAGTTATGAGTTAGTGGGCAATTAAATGCAAATTTTATTCCTGCAGGTGTACAAGGCATCCCAAAAACATGTACTCAATTTTTGACTTCCCAGTACTCATGTATTCTGTTTTGCTGCAGGTGTTTATTGACATAGACAGAAGTCTAATACGCTAAGTGAGAGAAAAGAGCATTTAAAGTAAGAAAATGAGGAAATTATACGAGAAAATCTAGTTTCACCTGTAACAAACACAAAATCTACGATGTGTACATTTGTTGCGTGATGTGTACATTTATTGGGGCACCTGGTATTTTTGAACATGTTTTTGTCTCTGCGCAGGCCCCTAAGAGCTGCCGATGATGTGTGACGCCACCACGACAAACACAAAATATGAATGAGCAATCGTCAGTTAAAGGACGTTTACATTTCATAGAGACAGCCGGTATTTTTGGACATGTTTTCGTTTCTGCTCAGGCCTCTAGGAGCTGCAGATGATGGGTGACGCGACCACGACTACCTCGCAATGGCGCAGTCATTCGGTCAGAAAAAACAGCCATCTCGGTGCTCAAGAAGTTAATTCATGACTTCTGGGTCACGATGCGGCCATAATCTTGGTGGTAAACATTCCTCTTTTCTGAAATTTGCACTGTAAGAATGAACATTTATTTCTGGCTTTTGGCTAGAATGCAGGAAGGAAGCTGCTGACTGCCTAGTTTGTCTTACCTCATGTATTGCACTGGATAGCTAACTGGTTATGTGTGCTGCCATTGCCGCGGCAAGTAAATAAAGCATCACCACACTTAACGCACTGAATACCTTGGTTCAAATCCCGGTCCGCTACCTCCTCACTTTTGCTTCAACTAAACCGTATCTTCGGTGATTAAAAGAGTAAGGAGGGAATATCCTGGTTCAAATCCAGGTCCTCTACCGCCTTAGTTTTATTGCAACAAAACCATTTCTTCGGTGATTATAGAAAGCAAGGAAGACGAGTAGAAGTGGTTTTAAGGAGAACCCTATCTACTCATTGAAACAGCACTTCACTCCCTCCACTACGTTAACACGTTGGCCGCGATGTGTCAACTCAAGTTCAATGTTCAATGAAAATTTAAAGCCAAAAGTTTTCAGCCATTTTATAAATACCAAACACTAACTGGGTCCATTGAATACTGTTAATTTTAAAAGGTTGTTAAAATTTTTCAAACGACCCATCCATGGGTTGTTTTGAAGCAGGAATAACTTGAGCACGACCCATAGATGGGTCTCATTCCAAGCCACGTGTTAAAAGGATGACAAATCATTTTAGAACGCAATTGTAACAGTGGAGGGATTCATAAAAGTATATCAATGAAGGTGTTTCTTGTGAACGACTCCACAATGAAAGTAGGATTATTGGAGATGAGGTTATCAGGATAACTTGTAGCTCTAAGTCAATCATCGATTAAAACGGATAAAATAAATTTTCCCGTGCAGGGTAATTCAAAATTAAACGTTTGAAACAGGATTTGCCTTCGGTAAATGTATACAGTCGAAGCAATGGTCAAACAGGGTCAAAAGTTTGCGTACCATAGTTACACAACAGCAAAGCATTCAAAAATTGAACATCTGACGAAGAATAGGCCTATAAATTCGGCGTTGCAAAACACAAGTGGCGAAATATTACAATGTGGATATCAAACGAAAATTTTAAAGTATACAACACAGATATGAAAAGTAGCTATCATTTAATGACATGACTTTTCGTCCCCAGAGCAGCTTCCAACCGTTTGAAACATTCGATTATTCTGTAAGGTTCTTGCAAACATTCAAAAGTATCTTTGACTACTCTGCATGGGATAGTTTTGTAAATATTAGATTTCTATAGTCCCTCATCTTAACCCATAGTTTTGATCCTCATCTCTGGTTCTGGACAGGTGAAGTGAGTCTGACTAGTGACTTGGTTATCCGATATTCTTTATTTTCCCATGCTGAAACCCCGTTGCGGTGCTCTTAACCATTCATTTTGGATCGTTGTTTTGTTGCTACATCCATCCTTTTTGTAACTTCACGTCGTCAGTAGACTGTTAAACAGTCCTGAATTCGACGATTCTTCAATTCAATTTCTCTTCAATAATATAAAGAAGTCTGCCTGGACTTGGAGCAAAAGTTTGCTCTAGTTTAAATCATTTTTATGCCACTGAAGGATTAGTTCTCTGGTTTTTTTCGGGCAATTCTATGACCTAACCATATAAGAATTAGAGTTCAGAACGATCTCCTGGTCCGCTGTTGTGGGTGGACAAAATAGAATATTTTTACTAGAAAGTTTCACAGTATTTCCATCTCGTCAGCTACTCTGGAATGTTCGATGACTTTAGATTATAATCGCTTTTAAACTAATTTTGAGATGTGTTGGAAACTTTTGAGGCGATAATCTAACACTTTAACCGATATCATGTTTATGTTTTGCTGTAAGTGAATTTTTATGCTGAGTTGGAGTTCAGTGAACGAAAATACATCTCTATAATACATCGAAAATACAAAAATATATTGAATTTTCGATTACTTTGCTGGTGTGTATCACTGGTAAATGAAATTTTTGGTCTGGTATCGAATATTTTTTGGTCCGGTTTCGAATATATTTATTGCACCGACTGCATATGAAAACAGTTTCAAAAGTTTCCAAAACACAAAATATTAGTGAATAACATTTTGAATCCCGAATTGTTCGCACTCTGGACGCCATTCAAACCAGGCTGCTTGACGCCTTTGTATTAAAAGCAGCTCTAAAAGGCAGACTCTAGAGGCATCACTCTGACAATGGATGATAAAGTGGCTCGTACAGACTGAACAGCACTCTGAATTTCGATCCGGAATGGAATAAAATATATCAAACGAACTCGTCAGCTACGCAGATTTAATATTTAACTCAGAGAGTTTTTATGCGGGGTGCTCAAATTGTAGTTTTATTTAAAATAGTAATCAAATAAATAGCGTGAGTACATATTGATCTCTCCTAGCAGCAATATTCAGCATACGGCTTCAAATTAGCACAAATTTCCAAATGTGACTCAGCACTTGAACTGCTCAGCTGATTTGTGAGTTACACGATGTCATGATGCAAACTTCCACTTATACAGATAGAAATTAGTCCCAATTATTCAAAACTGAAATAAAACCTTACTCGTGTTCAGTGGCAAAATCCTTTTATTCGGATAAGTAGAGGTTCGCGTGAGAAGTTGTATAAATCTACGATCGACTGTACTTGAATTTACTAGTACATTCTTCGCTACGGTTTCGTAGAAAAAACAAGTTTGAATAGGTTAGGACGATGAGCAGGAAGTATTTTTGTATTATTAGTGTTCACGACTGTCAGATTGAAAACCAAGATTATATTAGATTTTAGTCTAAGCTCCCATAACCGCACCATAGGCGCTCCAAATGGGGGAAGGAGGAAGGCACCATTTAGTATGGAGGTAAGGAAACGCGGAATCTAAACACAAGGTGCATAGAAACAGTAAGTTGAGAAAGATGTTCATGAAACACGATTGAAGTTGAAGAAGAAAGTTATAGATGCTGAAAAACAGAACATGAGTGAGCCGAAAAAAAGATGGTTTTTAATATAAAAAAAATATTTTACTTCGACAAAAGAAGGCCCACCTAACTCTTAGCTCGGGACCTCGCATTTTTCCCCTAGGAGTGCCAATTCCCATAGTTTCAATAATTGTATCCGCCTGAGGAGGATTGAAAACCGAAGCGGGGAATCTTGACAAGCTACTTATCGGAGATTAACAGGTATGTTCTTACAAGTACAAGTGGTTTAAAAGTGAGGAAATCTCGGGGAATTTTGTTTGTAAGATTTCAGCTTCAGGAAGAAACAAAGAATACATTCATGGGAAATCAATGAATACGAACTAGGGTATTGTTCGAAAAATATTTCATTTAATGCTTTATTAACTGTGCTCGCAGGGGTACAGTGGTTAAGGGATCGGCCTTGCATGTTGGAGACGAGGGTTCGTATCCCGGCACTGGAGCGGCGATTTTCCCGGTTGGGTATAAGGGAGAGCTCAAGCACAATACCCCACTCAACCCAGGTGTCGGAAATGGGTACCGGCTTCACGGGGGAACCGTCATGTTGTCCTATATATAATGTTAGTCATAAGACATTTGAAAAACTAATGCTTAAGATCATATGTATCAGGCTTGATTGGAAATAAAGCATCCTAAGATGCCGATGTTTGTTTGTTTGTTTATTTAAGCCTGGACTTGAGGAATTTATGTATTATGTACTGTAGTGTCATCTGAAAAATAAATACTCGAATGCTTCGAGTTAAAAATTATTGCCTTCATGAAACGAGACTTGAGTCTAAAACAGGGTTCTTAAATAAGCATTTGTCTAAATATTTTTCTAAAATTCGGCCTCATTTCAAATGAAATTTAACCATACTTACCACTCAAAATCTGTCAACTCTTCAGGGTTGCTAAATTCAGATTTGTTTCCTTTGATTTTTTTTGTAGCTGGTCAAATTTGAAAATTTTGGCGAACGAAATATCTGTGTAATTCTGGCCAGAAGTAGTCCAAGGTAGAAATGAATGAAGGTTCGCTGGGGTAAAGAGTCCTAAACTCAGTTGAGAATTTGAGGGCTGTGCGTAAGAAACAGATATGAGGAGTGGTTAGCAGGTGAAGGCAAAAAATCTTTAAAGCACTTTTTTAGAAACCTGGCTCCGAACCTTGCAGATTTTCCTCAAAAATAAATGATTGAGATGAAGGAGCAGCCATTGGCACGTGATCAGTGAAAACCGATGAAAGCTCGTAGTTGCAACTGTATTCACTCATTATCAAGATCTCTGAACCAAAAAAGCGTTCAAATTCAATGCTTCTACCACTCATTTCGGAGAGAGTGAGAGACCGCCGTGTAAGGTGGAAAGAGTATGAGGACCTCACATGTTCTCGGTAAATGTACAAAAAACGTACTCGTAAGGGAAATGAGTACACCTCATCTTTATTCTTACAAGTATTAAAAGTTTTTTAAGCATGCACGTTTAAAATGAAACTGGATTTTAATTGACCCCTGTTGATTAACCCATTTCAACATGAGCGCATTGCGTTGATACATGATGGAAAAATAGGACAATTTCCCTTATATTTCAGCGTGAACTTAGTTTCATTTAAAAAGTCCTTTCTCTCAATCTTCAGTAATTAAATTATTTGGACGTGGGATCTCGGTGCTTTACATTTAATTCCTGCAGCGGCGCGAGGATCCATTCTACTTGCGAGCGTCACTCAGTCCACAACTGGAGCTCACTATAACGCCCCCGGCCTACTGTCTGCCCCCAAACAACTGCAAAAAAGCACTTTGCCCACCGTCTAATTAACAGACGGCCCTTCTGTGGCGGAAATTAAAAGCTGGGAGAAATTTTTACTGCCGTAGCGGCAACTGCAGGCCATTGTGGCTCATGCTGCGATTGGGAGGGTTGTTTTCAGGAGAGGACATCGGGCTATAGGTTGAGGGAGACTAGACTTGGATGAGTTCGCAACGAAATCACTTGATTTCTTGGTCTATTTAAGCCGCTAAAAAGCTGTGCGCGGGAATCTGATTAATTATGATGGCGTGACAGAAAAGGTATGGTTCGCATGGGTGATCGTCAATATAGAAGGAAAGTAACCTGGTGTCGCACGTCTATATCAACTCAAAAAGAGGCTGAGGGTAAAATAGACGATAGGATAGGCTTGACACACGACAGAAGCGCCAACCACATGTAAAACGAAATGATGAACAAAAATAAATTGAGTAGCTCGACTAATTCCTAGAAGTTCATGGCCTGAAGAATGAGTTAAGCTAGGAAGGAAGCGCAGTGCAGACGCTCCCAATATTTCTGACAGTTGATAAATGCTCAGAAAATGGTGAGCAAGTAAAGCCTACTAGTTATCGATAGAGAGCCATTTTTTGTGCTATAAAAGAGAGAAGAAAAGAAAAGAGTCGGTTAAAAAAAATCAGTTTTTGAGCCTATATGAAATGAATGCTTGTGAACATGCTGAACATCTTGAATAAGCTGGATGCTAGTCAGTGGACAAACGGAGGGAGAGGAGTTAACAAGAAATCAAAAAAGCGATCAGGGCAACAGTATTAGTCGATGGTAACATTCTCAAGGTACGCTTGCCCTATGTTGTCGACTTGTACGAGGAGCTCCGAAGAAATCCATCTCGAAAATTTTCCACTATCATTTAAACGAAAGGGAATATTTAAATTTTTGGGTGTTTTATCTGATGAAGCTCACTTGCCATTCTTTGAAGCTTTCGTAGATTTTCAGAAAGAGTTTGAAGGAGCGAGAAGGTGAAATAAAATGGTAAAATGCTAACTAAGACGTTGACAGCTGCATAATATACCTTCCTCGTATTACAAATGAAACGTTTTCAGCAAAAAAAGTCCATGGTGAATGCTGATGATAAATAAACCTAAAGACTTGAACAAAAAAGTTTTTGCCAAATGAAAGAGTTTAGCCTCAATGAACTCTCATGGTCATCATAAATTTAATGCATAAATTTTCACCCTCTTGTGGGGATGGACTGTGAGTCTCTAAATAAACAAGAGACGAGCAGGACCTCTAGTCTGGACAATTTCACACTTTCTAGGTGATGGAGGTTGGGGCAGTTGAAAATGATTGAGAAATGCTTTATTTATGTGTTTTGTCTTAATCAAATATTTTTTGATTGATAAATTATGCGAGTCGTGTAAAGATGCTGAAAAAGGGTCTCTTTAAGAAAAGGTATTTTTTGAAAGCTCAACCCCTTATCGCGAGAAATTGTACAAAGAAGTTTGACAACTAGTGCCCTATACTGGGCTCCAGCATGAATATTCTGCAGACATGATCTCCAATGTTTTTAACTCATAGTTAGATTGAAAATGAACGAATGAATGCGTACGAAAATATTCCTAAATAGAATAATGAATGTGCGACGAACTAAAATACTCACCGTAGGCAAAAAAAAAACAAATAATTCAGAAATTTTTCTGCAGTATACAGTCACATTGAGTAAAATGTGTTGGCAGGGAGGTTACTCCATAATAAAAATAATAGTATTAATGGGAAAATTTGCTGGTTGCCAGGTGTAAATGGTCTTTATCTCTGCGTTGTGTATTTACGCATGAATTTCCTCAATAGATTGATGTCGTAAATTTCATTTGAAGAGTGGGGATAGCATCATGAAGTCAAAATTTAGGTCAAGGAATGCCAGCGATGATGGAAGACTAGTATAAAAAGCCTCGTTAAAAACGACTTCCAAAAGAGAGAAGACATGCGATATTCCGAAATCAAAATTCTCTTTCAAATAGGAAGATATATCTGACTCACCTTGCATGAGTTCTATTGCATGAATCAATTTTCAATACGTCGCATATAATTGTATCACTCAATCACACCGCTCGAATCATGCGCGAACAAATTTTGTAGCTCCTCGCATCATTATTGAGTAGAAACAAAATTTGAGCACTCCTACACGGCTTTAACATCGCCTCACTCAGGAATATTTCCAAAGAGGTTGGCAGATAATACTGAGCTTGTTCATTCCATTGAGTGTTGAATACAGACCTAGAACAAGTTTTGTAATCAGTAAATGTAGGACTGCCAGAGTTCATTACGAGATGAAGTCTAAGCTCAGCAAAACCTAGCCGTGTTTCAGAAATAATACTCGTGAAGAGAAACTTGATGTTCAAAAGGGGGAAAGCGAAGATTAATGCATCTCTACAAATTTATGCATCAATTTTTATCTGATCCGCTATTTTATATCTGTTCTTATAGTAATTCCTGGTATACTGCTCATAAAATTATAAAAAACAATTAATTAGACTCTTCAATGATTAGGCGTAGTTTTCAGATTCTATTTTTCTTTAAAGCATTCAACAAACAACTACATAAATATCCGAAACAAGAAAATCCATCGTTGCAATCATCTAGTTTAATCTTAAATAGTTTTATTTACTATTCTGCCTCAGTTAAAAGCTCATTTTGCTTCTGCTGTAGCAAATCCTCTCATCGATAACCCATGATCTTGTTCAATTATAAGTAATCTAACTACATCCTTATAATTCTGTGATAATCTTGTCGATGTGCCCGATTGCTTGCTTGTCATCGTCCACACTTTGCTTTCAGTAGCGATATACCGCAATTCTATCAATTAAAGATTGGTGCAACATTCACACTTGAGAATGTAGTAGTTCTGACTTACATTTCTATAATGGCATTCTTCATTGGTTTCTAGAATTTTCCTATTCAATTTCTCTTCTGTCTACTTTGACTGCAAATTCTCCATCTCAGCCACTTTTCCTCTTATAAACTTATTTTCATTGTCCATGAGTTAGTGCAACTTCTCGTTCTGCTTTGACTCCTGCAATGCTATGCACATTACTTCAGCGTCACCAAAACGCACGCATTCTCTTTGTAAGAACAGCGTTAAGGAATGTTCTTCACAGCGTTAGGGAATAATCTTCACAGCATAAAGAAATACGAGCAAATCACGGTTCACATTCAAATGTCTAGTCAGAAAACTTGAAATTCGTGAAGAGAATTTTTCAACTGAAGGCGCTTTTACAACTTGTTTACGCCTGAATGAAGGGAGAGAAAATAGAGTGTGAAAAAAATCCTAGACCAATTCTATGCGAATTACAGAAGATTTCAACTATGGATGTAAGATTTTAAAAACGGGAAAATCAGTTATGTGAATGAGATCGTAAAGATGGGAATGAATAAATTTCCAATAAAACAAGTTGATGCAAATGAGCTTTTCGACCCGAAATTTCTACAGCTAAGCCGCATGTTCAACATGAATGGAAGTATGGATAAAATAAAAATGCTTAAATTCATGCTTGTTTTTATGATATGAAATTAAAATGGAAACTTTATTTTAGTACGATTTTCCCTTGTCAACTCTATGTTCTTCTTTTAATCCACAGTACTAAGAGAAAGAATTATAATGGTATGAGAAACGCTCAAAACTCTCCCCTCGAAAGCCAATGTTCCTTCTAACGCTAAAATTACGGTAACATTTCAGGTTGTAGCAGATGTCTTTTTAACGTTGCGGGTAATGCTAACGTGAATCGTTACAATGATCTTCTAAACGTCATGTGTGCCGCTTCAAGTTCCGCAGGAAAATAATCCTGTTGAAAAAGAAATTCCTGTGCGTATGTTGGATGTAAAAACTCAAAATAGATTTTTTGACTGGTTAGATTTTTTCCGTGCTTGAGAGAAATTGGATGACATGAAAATTCAAAATCATTAACTTTGCGATTTATCTATTCTTCAAATAAGAGAAAGTACAAATTCTTTTTAAGGCCTCCAAGGCAATTTTCCAGTCATTTCATTTGTGAAAGCGAAGTCACATCTCATACCATATTCTATTCTAGTTGAAATATGCAAAAGGCTTTCTCGCCGCACAAATTGCATCTCATCGAATGAAATTCGCTCACAACTTTTCGTAATAAAATATTGGAACGCCAAGAAGCGTCTCGGCGTCAGCCATGATAAGCAACTTGGGAATTCTAATCGCATTAAGTGAAGTCGCGAGTGGAGGGAATCTCCTCCCACGTAATTATTGTGGCAAAGTTAAATTTCTCCGCGATCATACAACTCCTTTTCCACAGCCGCAACGAACTGTAGTGATTCTCGCATCTGCCTGTACGATGCATGTATGTAAGAATGAACCATCACGGCTTCATGCAATGCTTTTGAAGAAGCTCAAGAATTCCTGTAAATATTAAAGAGACAGGTGCTCTGATGACTAACTTTGATCTCGCGTTCGTCAATTTTGTTGTTGAATTTATGATAAGTTCGATGTCAGGGTTTGTCGTTGAGCTCCGGCAAGAGAAAGAAAGCTTCGACGAACTTCCATTATAAAAGGGATTACCTAACAAGCTTAGGAGCAGGTCTCGTCCAAGCGAGACACGTTTGTTCAGTCACTTGGACGCTCTTTTGTCAAGTTTTACTTCGGCTGAAACGGAAGGCAAAGTTGCTGATTCTGAAGCCGCTTACTCCAAGTCTCGGGGAATTCTACAGACACTTTGATTAGTTAAATTTAGTTTGAAAAGAAAGGCTCCTCGTCCCTTTGGAGAACACGGCTCAGCAAAAGATGTCTTGCGAGTGACATGGGCTACAGAGGGAGATCAGTGTCTTAAATGGCTACAAACTTTATATGTTGTAGGATAAATCATTAGGACATAAACAAAAGGACTATTGTTTAACCCTCCGCTGATTGCTGGAGTGTTTATTCACCCTAATTTTGCTTGTGTTCTTAGAATCTGATATGTTTCTTTTGCTGCTGTCGCTTATTTCATGGGGCTACTGTACATAAATATTAAACAGCTACACACCACTCAAGCTGGTCAACTGGAATTTTGACTGTATCCTTAATTAAAAGGAACCAATCTTTAAACATAAAAAAAAATATTTGCACCGGGTTTAGTAAACCTCAGACGGCTAGCTGTCTCCAGTAACTGTAGATGGCTTACACAAGTTTAAGATGGGAAATGTTTCGATAAAAGGAAGCAAAAGTTGAGAAACTCGATTGTAAAAAGCCCGAGTACATTGATTTACATTTTTGAAAATTGGCTTACAAGCGTGAAATAAACCACCGAGTATGTTGTACACGTTTGTGTATTCAAAGTTATGCTAGAATTATTTATACCTTCACTGTGGTATTTACCCGACTTCGTACAGGAACTAACACTGGCATCACGATCAAGTTGACATGCACGTAAAAGGATGCAAAAGAACAGGAACTTGGTTACTTGTTTCACAGATTCAGCTCTCTTTCACTGAAAACGACACATATTTTTCCACGGCAAAAATGATGATTTATAAAATCGATCAAAAAATATTTCCTTGGTAAGCAGTACAAGGCCAATTCCGTGCACTCTTCGTTTCCGAACCAAAAGTGCTTTGAAGGTTTATTTGCACTTCGACACCGTGGGTCGGCGGAGTCAGCAAATCAGATTTCAGCCTCACTCGCTGGCCGCCATAGAAACGCTCTTTAACACATTTCCTGCGAAGGAACCCACCGGTGGTCACTGAGGGGATTTTCATAATGCTGCCCACCGACCTACAGTCATTAACACAATTTTTATAAATGCTTAATGAAAGCTAAAACCACTTTACAGTTAACATTTGCTTATTTTAAAAGTTATCACTACAACTGACTTTAAATTTGGATTGAACATGGAACTCCAGTTTTACCCATCGCAGGAAACGTGTTGAGATCCAAAATAGATGAATAAATCATACGCTAGAAGTATATTCTCTAGCCTGTGAAAGGTTTATCATTTTCGAAGAACGTTATACGTAAAGCATCACACAGGAGAAAAGATTCAACTGCTCAAATAAAGTGAGTTTTTATAGACATGGTTGAAATATATTTTAGCGATGTCCTCACCGCGAATAAAATAAACGATTAAAAATTATTAAATTAATTAAATTAATTAATTAAATTAATTAATTAAATTAATTAATTAATTAAATTATTAAATTAAATTAAATTAATTAATTAAATCATTTAATTATTATTAATTAAAACGTGAATGAGGCTACGCCAAGCGAGCAAAAGTTTGTTGGAAAGACGGGTAATTCAATTTTTGTGACTCGGTAGTAACAGTGATAGGCTAACGGTTATTTTGCCATAGGTATAAATGATGGTTTAACGGTTGTTTTGCCATGGGTATAAATGATAGGTTAACTGTTGTTTTGCCATGGGTATAAATGATGGGTTAACGGTTGTTTTGCCATGGGTATAAATGATGGAATGACGGTTATTATGCCATGAATATAAATGATGTGTTAACTGTTGTTTTGCCATGGGTATAAATGATGTGTTAACAGTTGTTTTGCCATGGGTATAAATGATGGATTGACGGTTGTTTTGCCATGGGTATAAATGATGGGTTAACGGTTGAATTGCCATGGGTATAAATGACGGAATGACGGTTGTTTTGCCATGGGTATAAATGATGGATTGACGGTTGTTTTGCCATGGGTATAAATGATGGGTTAACGGTTGTTTTGCAATGTGGATAAGAGAGATTAAGACGTTAGGTATTCAGTTCCATACCAGACTCCTTCCACACATCATTCAGGGACTCAACTCCCTGAAGGCTTAAGTCTCAATGGACGATGGATATATTTTGTCAACAGAGTGCCGTCACTGAATGTCAATAAAGTGAAATACGATCTTGACACTTGCCTCGACTGACGCATTGAAAGACAAGTTTTGGGTCTTGAGATGTGCGTCCATTTGTCGTCTTCGACCGCTCTAAATCTACGACACGTTTAATGTTACTACTTTCCTTCTATTTTCTGTATATTTTTGTCTGCGTTTGTTTGTTATAATGCAATGTGATCATTGTTCGATGTTGTTAAGAGTTACATGTATTATAACTTAAAATGAAAAAGTTAAATATTAAAGTTAAATTCTATGAAACAGTCAATTCAATGATATGATTCTTTGTAACCTAACTTAGTAACCTAACTTTATCTACGCAATTATAATAACTCATTAGTTTATGAGCTCTAGATGAGAGAAAATATTACCATTTAGAAATAACCTAAAGAATATTTCTTTATGGTCATAGACGATGAGGAAAACTGTAAAATTTGTACGACATTTCGAATGTGAGGGCCAAATTTTAATAATAGTAACAAAAAAAATTAGAATATCCGCGACGACAGATGCAGAACGAGCAGATCAATTCACTCTCTTTCTATAAATTGCGCAGCTGGCAGTTATAAATGCATAACCCCTTACATATCCCAGATGTAAATCGCAACTTTTATAAGAATGAGGTCATACTAAATCGATGCTATATCCTGAACTCCACTGTTTGATTCGAAGTCGTCATCAATTATCCGTAGTTATAAACTTTTGCGCAACCCATGTTTTGCAATAATATCTACTGTATTTTCTGCTTTATGGACATCTAATCTTTTAAAGTTTCAAAGACTACAATGAGTATTTCGAACTACAAGGAAAGGGAAATTTAAATTTAGGTATTTGGCTCAAAGGTTCGGATTTTTAGTGAAAAAAGCTCCGTTTTGCACACGAGGGATGAAGTGTTATAAAACTACTGCTGGTCTTAAATGTTCACAGTCTGCAGGCTACTCCTAAGTTCGAGAACGTAGAAAACATTCAAAGATGCGTTAATCTTTTTAAGATAGTTTAGTAACAAAATTGGGAAACATATTTCACCATGTTCAGTTTGAACTACAGAAAATTGAATTTTCTGTAAATTCCAACCAAAGGTAAACTTCGTTACCATACGAAAATATGTTGCACGAAGCTCTGCACTAGCCGAGTGCAAGAAACAGAAGAAATGGAGCAAAGTGTGTTGAACTGAACGTTTAAGGAACACCTCGTAACGTAGAAAGAAAAAATTTACTCAAATAGTCTGACGCGAACTTTTTATGAAATGAATAAATTTGAGAGTACTTCTCAGAGACTCCTCAAGTTTCGTATGTCCTCCTCAAGTTTCGTATGTCAACGATTTAACGACCAAAAATTACCAAATTTTTAAACATATCAGTGGATCATTTAAGCGCAGCTAATTCTCTTTCTCCCAAATGGGTACTTGCATTTGGCCCATTCTCGGATGCACGCAACTCATTTTCAAGTTGTGTTCTACAAGACTGCCTTTACAAGTCCCCAAGCTTTGATCTGAATTCAAACAGACCTCGCACATTTGAGGATTTGCCCTGGGTGGAGGTAATTAGACCTCCAGTGAAGCATTGATTGCTTGTGGCCCGCAGAGTTGAGCCTCCTACATGCGGTGTAGTGATCGATGTGGGACCAAAGGCCCTCGAGCCTTTGAAAACATCCTAGACCGCTCCAATGACTGGGCCAACAGAGATTCAATTCATGCTCCTCGGATGAAATTAAGCTGAGTAACTTCTCTTTTGTAGTAAACCAGCATAATATTGGCACACTGAGACTCGTCACTTCTACTGCCCTTCTTCTTTTTTTCACAGAAGGAGATATAAAGTCAGGGCCACCCTCAAATGACAGAGACCGAGTGTTCCAGTTCATGCTTCCGTGCTTCAAGAGTGAAATTGAGACGCGTTCCTTCTCAATTTCAACAAACCTGTATAAAGTTGGTGTAGTACAATTTTGTACCCACTGAATTTGTCATGTTCTTGTAAAATGTATGTACATTTTTGTTCTTGCAGATGATTGACGATGAGCAGGGCTTGAATCGTTTCATTAACATGATATTAAAGTTCTTCTTTGCTGTTACTATCACAGTTAAACAGCTTAGCAGAAAATATATTCCTAATTTTGAACCGTTCTTATTTCCCGAAGAAAGAGACAACAAAGAGGCGCGGTCCGGCAGATGTGTTGGGGGCCATGATACCAGCGGCGAGCGGCTGGAGGCACTGGGGAGCGCACCGCAGTCCGAACAAAGTTGTAGCCGGAGGCAAGTCATCTGGGTTGGCAAACTCGACTCGCACTGCTGGCCTCGCCAGCCCCAGGCAAGCCATAAACATCTGTCCTATTGAATTAGTTCCCTGCTACGGAACTACAGTCGTGATTCAGACGGCGACTTTGGTATTGAACGAATTCATGCCCATTGGGATTCAACAGGCTCTGTGTTTGACATAAGAATTAAAGTTTTCATAATATGCCACAGTATCTGGTGATCAAAATATTCAAAAATCTTCTTCTTTAGGTTTTTAGGTGAACTCATAAGGGACAAATATTCTTTACCTTGCACTGCAGTTAAGCTGAATAGATTTGTTTAAACTGTAATAAAAGCACACTCGAATTCTTTTGAAACACAAACATTTTGCTTCTGAAATGCTTACCGAAACTGAATAGAAGTAACACCTACATTTATTTATAGAACAAGATCACAAAATGAGATTCTTTCACAACCAAGTGTCAGGAATTGAGTTAGGATTGATGCACGTATTCAACAACAACAATTCTCACTGAGCCAACGATTATGGAGCCAATGATTGGAACGGCAGCCGAGTACGTCCGCATTCTACCGGAACGCACAGTGCGCCATAAAGAAGCCACTACTGCTTCAATTTCTTGAGGAAATACGGGCATTAAAGCAATAATCAGATAAAGGAGAAATTGTAGAAGCGCTCGCACCTCAGGAAAGGAAAGGACGTCGAGGCCGACGACGCTGCGGCGCTCTTAAGGTTATGGCCGCGCAAACTTAGCTCACAAGATAAACGCTTGCCATGTGTTCGAGAATTGTAGCTGCAAACTTTGGCATCCTTGCCATCTGCTAAACTGCGAGTAAAATGTTCGCGGCACAAGAAGAACGGCTTATATAAAGCGAGATTTAAGACGGCCATTGGCTTCCGACGTTAGGACCGTGAGAATATTAGGAGACTTGTACCGAAGATGTTGTAAAATGGAAATATTTGGACACAGCCGTTATTGTGTGAGAATTTGAAGATGCTTAACTCAAGGAAGTGATCTGAATGACTCTAGTTTCTTATGTGAGTAAGGAACACTTCAAAATCTGCGTTCTTACATGAATTTGATAACTGAGCCTGCAATTTTCATCCGAAACTTTTTGCGAAAACGCAGGTGCCGTGCGTGCAGCAATTATCTTGCTGAGAGGTTGATATGGACTCTTGAAATCGTTTTCAAGAAGAACATATTGTAAATGGATACAAACCAGAGAATTTGATTTTTTTAATTATCCCACAAAACAGATAAAGACTTTCACAAAAGCCCCAAATTTCATAACGTGTTTCAATATACAGTATTTACGTATGACATAGCTTCAATTGTTCAAGTGACCACCAGCTTAGATGTGTGGCATACCTGAGTGTTTTAAATGATTTCAACCTACAAAATACGGTAACAAGATCTAATTAAAAAAATCATTATAGCACGAGCCGTACTTTAATATGATTTTTTCCTACCTATTGTTATTTACTTTCAAGTTCTGTAAAGCGAAGTGTATGACGATTCCTCACACGCGTGTTATGGCGAAAGTTTAGGCAGTTTTGGTGTTAGGGCTGGAGCGCTTGGCATCCAGCTTTTATTTCTCTACTTTTAAACATTGAGCAAATTCTAAGAAAATTTTGTCTGTATGCGTGATTTGAACGAAATAAAAGCGAATACCTAAATGAAAAAGTGCTTTATTTCTGTACGTAACTAACACATAATTTTATGCTTCGCAGGTCCTACAAATGATGTTCTTACAAATTCAGTGGAAGATATTATAAGCTTCAATTTGAGTCACATTTCTGAGTTGCTAATTTAGCAGGCCAGAGAAAGACTGCAGTCGGAAGAACAGAGACATTCCACAGCTAGGATCTGGTGATCAAAATATTTAGAAGTTTTCTTCTCTAGGTTTTTACGTGAACTCATAAACAACAAAGACTCTTTGTCTCGTACTGTCGACGAAGCCGTCTAAGTTCTGGCTTAGATTTTCAAACAATTCA
>JACJUY010003970.1:107737-124689 GCA_014220935.1 Platorchestia sp. MABIK | reverse complement strand
TTTTTTGGAGGGTTAACTTAAGGGGGACAACCCAGGGCCCTGCCAGGCCCCTGTCGGTCCGGTGAACTTTTTTTGTTTGTTGTTGGAAAAGAAGCCTTAGGTGGCGGACTATTCGGTCCTAAAATTTTATGGCGCTACGGACACTAGATCCCCCCCCAGAGGGGAGGGAAATGGGACCAAAATTCCTAAATTTTCGACCCCAGTTTGACCACATGTTAAAAGAAAACAAAACGGAAAATAAAAAATCGGAAACTATAACTTAGTTTAAAATGCTTCAAGAATTCTAAAACTGCCTTTGGTTTTGTTTTAGCATAAAAACTCAATGAGTTTTATTCATTTGAAATATCAATAAAAATGAACTAAAAAACCAATTTCTCCATTTTTTTGAGAAAACTAAGGCCTGAATCGAACAAATGAATAGAAGAAATTATGTTCATTTTAAAAAATTACTTTCAATAGTCAAATTTCATAAGAATCAGAAAACAAATTTAATGGTTCATATTTTTTATGAAAAAAAAAAAAATTATTTTTTTATTTTTTTTTAATTACAATTCACAGGGTGAGTATGAAGTTATGCATGGAGATTATCAAAATAAAAATGAAAACGGCATTCAATTACACAAATTTTCCATTATATTACAGTTCAACAAAAAATTTTGTTTCTGGCTTATACTCACAACCTCTAACTTTCAACATTCAAAAGAGGACTTGCCATTGAGTTTTTATGCTAGAACGAAAAAAAAGACAGTTTTAGAATCCTTGGATCATTTCAAACAGAAGTACGGTAGCAAACTTCCAAATTTTGCAAAAAAAATGCTTTTTATCAATAACACAACCCAAAATTAGAGTATATTTGCGTAGCGTAGTGATAAAAAATCGCATATAAAAAGAACGAAAAGTTACAAATGTAAAATTTTCTACCGTACTTTTGTTAGAAATGCTCCAAGGATTCTAAAACTGTGGTTGGTTTTGTTCTAGCATAAAAACTCAATTTCTAGTCTTTTTTTGAAATGTTCATAAAAATGTCCCAAAAAACAAATTTTTCAAATTTAAAAAAAATAAAGCCTAAATCGAAAAAGTTTCGCAAGGAAAAAAAATTTACTTGTAACAAATACATATAGTGGCCAAATTTCAAACGAATCGGATGAAAAAAATTGAAATCATGGGTTGTCCCCCAAGATGTAAGGATGAGTAAGTTGTAGGACCACATAGAATGCAATAGCCCTGACTTGATCAAGTTATTGTCTGGACCATTTAATAAATCACCCAGTTACTGAGACCTGCACAGTATGTCCCACAAAAACACAAACCGAACATTTATTTTCTTGTATCAGTAATACCATCATAATCAGTAATACCTTTTCTATAGGTTAATTTTGAAAGATAATTTTGCTAGAAATTAAATGCTCATGGTATCCCTATGATGGTATTACTGATACGGGAAACTAAATACTCGGTTCGGGTTTTTGTGGGACATACTGTAGAAACGCACCATAATATTGGTGGGTGTAGGACACGGTAGAGGAAAAAAGGTAAGGTAATTTCTATGGGAGAAAATACACCTCCTCTTGTTCGGCTAGCTAATAGAAAGGCTTTAATTCAAATAAACTGTTTGACGTTACTTTGACGCTATGTCGTTAGGCCAATAGTAGAGCCAGATTTGGGGGTGGCTGTGCTACAAGATGCAATATGAGCGCTGCTATTGGTTTGTTGCCGTGACGTCCGCAAAACCACACCGTCAACGAAAAAAAACTGGTTTGAACCTACCTGGTTTCTTCTACCGTGGTGTAGGGCCACATGAATTACGGTTGCAAAGAGTTAACCTGAGAAGTTTAGTGAGCCATTAAATAATCTAATGAGTGTGAAATTGAATAAGCCCCTTCGACTCGAGGGAGCTGAGAGCCTAAGCATTCTTTTGGAATTAGAAATGGAATACAAGTTCAGGAGTCACTTTCGCCGAAAATACTTGTTCGTTTCATAAGTAAGTGCTGAAGCTGGTGGTGAAATAATTAATAGTATTGTTGCTTATGAATGGATATTGTGGCTGTATGAAGTGAATTCAATGTTTTTCACCTTGTCAATCGGTATGAACTTTCCTCATGAAAAACCATCTTTGTGAAGTATTTATTTTTGTTATTCAATAATTTCTTTCTGAATATTTACCGCTAAATAATTTTCAATCTTTAGTCAACAGCGTGAAAACTATAATAACTTGGAACCATGCCCTTCCAGGTACTTCTCTAGGACATAAATTTAGGGATGAATTATTTTGTTGTTGTCGAATAATTAAAATAAAAAATCTAATTCAGGAGCTTTACATAACAAACTTGGACATCGAGTGCAAAACTTGACCATTATACGTGTATTTTTTGTTTTTCTCTTATTATTATTATTAAATTTTGAATACTGTCTAAACAATCCCACTTACTTTCTGAATAAGTTCAGCTTTGCATTTTCAATTCAATCTGCAGACTTAGGTTTCTAATACTCTTTTTACGCAGATTGCATCCGTCGGTAGTGCTTTTTCAGTCCCAATCCGGCTGTAACTTACACTCTCCGAATGCTTGGAGAATATACCTTTTTCCCTTCGCATTTTAGCAGTTAAATGCATTTCGGCGACAGTGTAACCGTCATAACATGGCGGTTTTGTCAGTGTCTCGTACGTTTTTTCAACTGTGTGTTGAAGCTCAAGGATCTCTTGAATTACCATAATTACTATATTCTACTTGAATTGCTATAATCACCATAATCTATTTGAATTACTACAATTAATATAGTTAATTTGATTTACTATAATTGCCATAGTCTACTTGAATCACTCTAATTACTACAGTCTACTTTTATTACTACAATTACTATAGTCTACTTAAATTACTTTAATTACAATAATCTACTTGAATTTTCAAAATTACTACAGTCTGCTTTTATTACTACAATTACTTTAGTCTACTTCAATTACTATATCACTCGACTTTCCCGGCGTGAAGGCCCCTGGAGCATTTCCAGCAGCTCGAGCAGAGAAATTCAGGACGCGCGTAGAGCCGTGTTCGCATGCAAGCTTAAGATGCGTACATGACCTTCGAGTCCTCAATCATCCCACCTCGCCTCAAAAATATAGTGAAGCTGGAGATCTTTTGCAAAACTTTCTCCTGTTATAATTAACTATGAATTCTTTCCAAACAATCTCACTTACTTTCCGAGTGTGTTGATTTGAAAACTTGTTTCGAATTCAAGAAAGTCTACTGCAACTGCTACTGCTTCGAAAACAGTTTTTTCATGTGAGTGTGATTTTAGAGTATTGTATTTTTGGGTGCGGATATTTGTGAGTCGGATTTCATACAGTGTAAGTGCGTAGTGATGTTTTTCAATGTTTTTAAACGTACACGATCGGTCCTGCCAAAAATGTGTGGAGTTTTATTCTGATTTAAAATATTTGTCAACCACATTTCTATTTTAGAAGGCTTAAAAAAATTCAACCAAGATTTTTGATAACAGGAAAAACATTATAACTCAATTACAGTGTCTTTTTTGCTAGAAAATTTCCCTTCTGAATTCAAATTTTTTTATGTTCCTGGCATCAACTCTTATAAACTGATATTAATTGCGTCCCAAAAACTACTTTGTGAATAAATTTTACGGGACAGTCGAATAATTGAAGACAATGTTAACTATCAGGGAAGTTTCATCAATTTTTCCAAACAATTTGATCAAATAGAATATGTACCTAATTTTTATTATTCGAACAGAAGTACAATTGGAAAATACTCAATAACAATCATATTTGCCACAAAACGAATAAGTTATTAAAGTAAATTATTCATTAGTGTACGCTGCCTGTAAAGAGGTACCATTGAATCGCATTCGATAAAGCCCGTGCTGTTTTAAATTGGTTTTGACATAAAATAGCAACACTCTCTTATTTCTAAAAGTGGGTGATGAGCGTCGCTTTGGCACATGCTTCAGTTTCTTTCTAATTTTTACGCATTTATCTATCAGGTGCGGACAGTAAACAAACACACCATCCTCACAATACAATATTTTCGTACCGATGCTGCAGTGAAGCTCGTATCCAAGATACGATCATCATGCACTTCTTGCTGTTCCTGAAAGAAACCAAGTTTAGGACAAAATATATTCCATCGATGTATGGAGAGTTAAAAGACAATAATGTATTTAATATGGATTGATCATTGTAGTGAATAAATATTAAATTCAATTTGATATTCACGATATCTCACGATCACTAAGTTTCTACTCGCCCTGGAAATTGATTATTCCCGAAATTATTTAAGAATTACAAGACACTCAGAATTTAAAGTGCCCATGAGTACTCACCATGGCATTACACAAAATATTCATCAATAAATATTCACCGTGAGAAATATTATTAATATTATATAAACGTTAGTTCTCAATAATTTGCAGTGTCTTCTATGGAAGCCGCCAGTATACAGGATACGGTGCGTACAACAGAAATATAAGCCATGATGGACTTTGGAAGCGCCAAGTTAGCGTGCGGCTGAAAGTTGAACTAAAGTTAGTAGAGTGACATTTTCAAGCTCGGAAGTTGCTCATTAGTCGATCACTTTGTCACGAACTTTCTACGTGAAAAAATCCTCCCAGGGCCAACTTGAAAGTCCTTGCTGGAACTTTTGTTTTCTTCCATCACCTAGAAAAATTACCTTTTTGCAAGCTACTGATTCGCGGAGCTGTAACCGATCTAGAAATGTCCAAAAGAATTCTATTTTATCGCATTTGCAGTATTTTGAAATGAAAGGTCGACAAATTAGCTTCTATGTAAATCCTTCAATTCAAATTTGTTTTAATGTCAACAAAGTTACTATGTTAGTTTGGACTAATATTGAAATCCATTATCGCCTGTAGATGCAGCACAACAGAGAAGTGTGTGCAAAAAAAATAGCGAGATCGTAAGACTTTGATCTGATTCTTACATTTCAATTCAAGCTGTATCATTGTGAAGACACAAGCGCTTATAATACTTAAAAAAAATCCCAGCAACAAAGTTTCAATCGGTTATGAAATATTAAAGAAAAAATAGATATTTCAAGATATCCCTCCATAGATATTAGCGCTCGAATTTTCAGCTGAATTGAATCTACAAGAATAGAATTTAAATTTGAAATTCCTGCATTGCCGGCCTTCTCATAACCACATAAATGGTATGGAAATTGCTTCAGAATTAAACTTATGAGTTACCGTTCAATTTTCAACGTTTATTGAATTAATTCAAGATGATCTTCAGTGTCAAAAAATATTTAGCAGAAATTTGCAGAAAACTGCGGAAGATGCAAAATGAATCGCAACGATACATCACTTGAATCAATTGCGGTTATTTTATAAATTTATTATCGACGCCTTTAAAGGCCGGTTCTCCGGTTTTAGTACTTCGAATTTCCCTACAATTTACGTCTTCATTTATTTTTATTTCAACAAACTGCCAACATCCCTTTTTTCATCAGCGACTCCGCTGCAACTTTTGCGGATTTTTCCTATCGAGAATCTCTCCCTAGGAGCAAAACAATACTTTCACGGATGTCCAGGAAGTCTCTTGCGAGCCTATTGTGGACTGGCCTGCGTTAGACGCACCGCACTCCAATTGTGTGTTTGGCACGTGACATCCCAGGTGCGTCTCCTATCGCACTTAATAGTCTTTATACACCATCCTACTAGACAGTTGAATAGCGATTAGTATATTCTATGTCTATCAAATTTCAAAATAAATCTCCTACCGCACACACCCCAACTCTATGGTCAAATAACTCCATGTATGCATATTATATGCCTATTGAGGCACAAGGTATAAGATTACTTAAACTATATGAAGCATTTCAAGAAGAATATGTACCAAACGAGCTACGTGTTCTTTAGCCTAACACCTATGAGTGGGTTGTATATATCGTGATGAAAATGCATGAAAGCTGTTTATTTAAAGCACGCCACTGATAAGGCGACCCGTGTATCCCCTGCAATTCAAAGCCTAAAACACAAAGTGTGATGACATGACGTGTAAGAAAGTCCATTTAATTATTCTCCATTGTTTTTTTCCACGCTGAGTCTATGAGATGAACTTTTTCTTCCTTTGAACCATACCCATCAGACAATAAAAAATCACAAACCGCCGTAAGTACTAAACCGAAAATAAAGTTTTCAAGTTTTTCTCGAGCCCACTAAAAATGACGGGATTCAAAATTTTCATTTGCTAAATTTTCCAGATGTGGATGCCACACAAAGATATGCATCCCAATAGTACCTGCGATGAAAATATTCTTGTACTTGCGCACTGGTGAAACTTGTGTCACAGATACGGTCATTAGGCATCCAAATGAGCGTCACAGAGAGACGGAAAAAGCGGACACCAAGCAAATACAGAAATAAATAAACAAACCAAGAGTATAATTGGGTAAGAAGATGAATGAATATATGTTGATATATTTATAAATACATATTCGCAGGAACTAACCTTAAAACCTCAAACTTTTTTCGAAAGCGGAACTAGTAAACAAAGGAATTCTCAGAAACGCTGCCGCAGTCCATTGAGCCGCCATCGACATCGATATCGGCATATAGAGAGGCTTAAATTATTCTTTCATAATTACTGTAAAAATGTGAACGAATGAACGTAAACGAAAGTAAAAAACCCCGTGTATGCGCATCAAAAACCAAACGTTAAATTTTCGTTTCAGAAAGTTTGCACTTACAATTCAGTCATCCAATTGATTCTTGCAGTGATTCTAAATAGAATCATGCGTCAGTTTTATTCGTACGATATGAATCTATCCTATTAATATCCGTCTTGTGTTCATTTATATATATATCTTGTTATCTACTTATACTCATGGTGTGTTTATTTATATACACTGTATGTTTGGTGTTCCGCTTCTTCCGTCTCTGTGACGCTCATAAGGATGCATAATGACTGTATCTGTGATACGAGATTCATCAGCGCAGAAGTGCAAGAATATTTTAATCGCGGGTACTATTTGGATGGATATATTTGTTTGTCGCCCACATCTGGAGGATTTATTCGTGCAAAATGTTTAATCCCGTCATGTTGGACCAGCTGTGCACACCAGCTGTAAAATAAGCAGTGTGGTAAACTGATGAAACACAAGTAATGCTAGTACAGTGTAAAGAATTGCAGCGTTTGAGAAAGCTATTGCAATGAAAAGGCAGACAACGAATATTGTTTCATATCCAGTACACTCAGTCAAAACAACAAAGAATACTTTTTGGCTCCATGTTTAGAGGGTTTAATCCATTTAAAACGAGCATTTGGTGTTGAGTTACTTGTTCATTAGCCTTATTGTTCATTTGTATTTGTTCATTTGTTCATTTGTACTTGTTCATTAGCCTTCAGTGTGAAGCCAGTTGCAATATACGTGCGATTTTTGTTCTCAGAATTATCATTATCACCATTATAAAAGGAGCCGCGTCCGTCCGTCCGTCTGTGCGTCACACCCACCAGCCTGTAGTGTGTGATGAGCGTATCTGTGATACAAGCTTCATCAACTCCACAATTATTATGTTCGGTACATTAACCCAGCAGATTCAGAGTCGGAATGAACATCACGTGTATTGGTAGGTTAGATTAGGTTGTATAGAATATCAGCAGTTGAGACTGAGCAAAGTATAGCAAAGGTATGAGACAGCATAGAAAATCGTAGGAAAGCCATGTTAAAGCTCAGTTGGGCTGCCGCTTTATCACGCTGTCAAGGAAGCTTAATGACTGTTTTTGTTAGGAGTCTCACCGTTGCACAAGATTAAGAGTATTTTAACCACGGGTTCAGTTGGGTTCGATATATTTGTTTTTGATCCACATCTGAAGTTTATTTTTTAAGAAATTATCGATTCCAGTCATTTATGACGGATCACGTACACCAAAAAAACCCTACACCTCGACCTTCTCGCAGCGCCAGCAGCGTAACATCGCCTCCTCCCGCCCCCTCCCCCATTTAAAAAAACAGAGGTGAAATAGTATTTCTAATTCTGAAAGAATCTAAATTGGGATTTTGCATGCAGATTTCTTACCCTCAAGTTCAAGAAATTTCGTCGGAAATAGCAATTAAAATTCTGGATGATATTTCTCATGGCGTGGTACCAACTTAGGGTGAAGTTAGGAAGTCTAACAGCAGAATAACTATCTTCAGTCTGCTGGAATGTAGATGAAATACTTTATTTTTCCTGTGTGATGTTTTGGTTACTTTAGCAGTGGAATTTTTATTTAAAGACGCTGATTAAATGACCTCATACACCAAAATGTTTGTCCATTTAAGTTATCTATTTCTTTTTGTTCTTCTATCACATGATTAAAGGATTTTTTCACGCAGACGAAAACACGATTATTTTTCAATAACAGTTTTAATCCTAATTATTTCATCAGCACTGAATTTTAATTTCTTGTTAAGGCACGAAGATCTTGTTTACAAATTTTACAAATGCATTTTTGCCATCTTTCGAGAGTTTCTTCATCCGGCCAAAATGATGTTTTTTCTCACACTTAAATAAGATGTTCACTGGAAGTCTCCGGTGTCAATCATTCAAAACGCAGCTGATTAAATTTCCAGATAATCTACAATTCGTGTTCGGTAAACTTCACGTCATTTACTGCCAGTAGTAAGAAGAAAAATTGTACTTGGACTTTTACACACAATCAAATAAAAAGCCTTTGCATGTAAAATTTATTTTCTTGTGGAAGAAGTGAGCAAGTTTTCAAATTCTTGTTTACATTCACATCCAAGAACAAGAAGTGGTCTTGAAAATGTTCATCATCTTTGTACTCTACGGATATTACTATTGATATTTCATTACCTTCTATGGGGCTCAAACACACAAGTTTTGCCACCTAAAGTAATCCAGCGTCTTTTTCACAAGGGAAATTACCTTCATTACGATTCTAATTAAAAAAATCGGACAAATTTGTTTTATGGATGTGGAAGTATGGGGATGAGGAAATACTAATAATAAAGTAAATTATTTTAAAATTTAAAAACTCATCAATTACATCGATAACACAAACATTCATGTATGTAATATAAATTACATTAAATTACATTAAATTACATACATTTATGAGTGTTACAATTAGATACAGGGAATACACATGAATTACATAAGGTTATAATTAAAGTCCAATATAACCATATGTATGATCCATGTGTAATCGCTCAGATTTTGTAAGAAAAAACAAAATACGATGTATCTTATACTAAGTTTTGTGTTCATTTGCAAAAATTCCTAAATTCTAATAAATTTCTTAGCATCCTTTCAAAGAATATCAAGGTGAGTAATAACAAGCTATTGGTCAAACTATAAAAAACTTCCTGTTTAGCTCATATTATTTAAGGTGGATTGAGCGACAATAATCGTTGGGTAAAATTGCAGGAAAAGCTTTCACTACTACGCTCGAAATAGAGCAATGCATTTCGTAGCCAGTAAGCAGATTAAGACGGACGTTCTGAAACGGCAGCACCGCACTTTTCTCCTATCTAACGAACCATCGACAAGAAATGGTCCCGGCTTCAGGACTTGGAGCTTCATTCAGAAAAGCCATTGCCCATTTCTTAGCCACCTTATGTGCACTCCGTTTCGTTGAATTTCAGAGTATTCGTGGTACCAAAAACTCGCCTAATGAGTGAAAATATTAGATTTTTTCAATAGATCCTTTCGTGGAACCTTCAAAGGACACTGCCCCAAAGAGGAGTTCTTGGTACGGTTATATATTTTCATAGGAGCTGGAAAGATGCATGAATTTGCAAGACTGCATCGGTCGAGGCTGCAGGCGAAGACGCAATTTGGTGTAATTGGACTATGGATGTGAATGTCAGAATTGATAGTAAATCAACTGATTTTCTGAGTATCATGAGTTGAGCTAAGCTGAAGTGGAGGGTTAGCGCACAAAATATCTTCTGCCAAAATTAAAATATTAAAAATAATAACTACATTCAATTTAAAAAATAAGTATTATTACTATAACACTGTGAAAAAACGGAATTATTCAATTTATTGTAAAATTCATACATAAGTATTCAATCATTTAGTTGTTGTAATATGTAGGAAGAATCAGTGGAAGAATAAACGATTTCTGACATTACTGAAAACACAATACCCAAATTTGTTGACATTAAATATTGCAAAGCAAGAAACTACCTTCAGTGTTATTTTTCTGAACGCTTCCCATGCAGATGGATATCCTCAAAAATTTTTGCTGTCGAGTGAGAAGCTTCTGAAAAATAACTTCGTTTTGTATACACCGAAGAAACTAAAGGAAGAACGTGTTAACACATTTAATTATTACATGTGAATAAGGCAAAATGCTATTTAAAATTTGCCAGAGCTGGAATTTTGAAATTAATATAAGGTTTTCGATCTAATATCACCGAAATGGGATTTTATTAATACACGTATTTATGCTTTAACGAATGCACACACACACACACATACATGTGCAGGGTTTTTGGAAATTGATGGTCCAAAATTTGAGCGTAAATGTAAAACGCCAACAGAACAAATTTTTTTCACATCAAAAAAACATTTTTCGAGATATCAAACTTTGAAGTAAAGAAAGGCATATTAAACTCTCTTGAGGGCAGTCAAAAGAGTCGTAAGTTTTGAAAACTCATTTGATTATTCAAAGGCCACTACGGCAATGGAATTATAATAAGTGTTCAAAATATCAATCTGAAATGTCAATGCAAGTGTGGTACCTAGACAGAAGTGATTCCTTAAAATGATAAAACAATCCTGAGCCATTTGATATGAGTCCAGAAGCGTCAACTGTCCTTGCGTCAACAATCCTTGCGTCAACTGTCCTTGCGTCAACTATCCTTGCGTCAACTATCCTTGCGTCAACTATCCTTGCGTCAACTGTCCTTGCGTCAACTGTCCTTGCGTCAACAATCCTTGCGTCAACTATCCTTGCGTCAACTATCCTTGCGTCAACAATCCTTGCGTCAACTGTCCTTGCGTCAACTATCCTTGCGTCAACAATCCTTGCGTCAACAATCCTTGCGTCAACTGTCCTTGCGTCAACTATCCTTGCGTCAACTGTCCTTGCCATAAAATCCCATACTCTTTGATTGTCAGAGTTTTTCAAAAATATTCGATGGCTGCAGACGACCATTAATGTAGGTAAATAAGACCATACATGGCAGAAATAAAATGAAAAGTTTACTATAGACTTGCAATCTTCACGCTTTGATGTATGGAAAACTCCGAGTGTTTGAATTTTTACCTATAAATGAAAAGTGTTATTTTAGGTCACTATATCAACTGTGACATTTTATACCTTAAGATTTCTTATACTCTGTCCATTTTGAAAGAAATATATAAGTGCTTATACATATTCATTTGATTATTTGGAAGTGAACTTTTAGTTTTATACTTTAGCCTTAACGGCCTACAAAAAATTGGGTAGATAACAAAAGATAATTAAAACAACTACTTATCCACTGACTGAAATTTTCTGTGTGTTCACTTTTAGAACCCTTTTAGCACCACATATAAATTTAAAAAATGATGGAAAAAGCAGAAATGAAAAAAAATTTTGTTTACAACAATTCAAGCCAAATTTAGTTGACATTTTCAAGTGAAGAGGCAAGATTTGCTTGGCTGGGTTAGATTTCTTAAGGTTGCGTTAGGCTAGGTAAGATGAGGTATAAACAAGCATCAATTTCTAGTGCATATATACCAGGCAGTGCTGAGTATGCATCATTTACATTCAAACTGGGAAAATTAATTATTTCACCTGTAAATGAAGCAGTGAACAGTAGCATGAAACCTTCTTTAAATATTTAATCCGTGTCGACCTCAGTACAAAAATTAGAACTAAATGAAAAAGATTTTGAGTTTGCGTGCATGAACAGCGGTCGCACAACAAGAGCAAAACACAGTCTAAAAGTTTACATACTTCGTCCTAAATTATTCAATGAATTATCTTCCAAAGGAACAGGTAATGAGAATCGATCTGTCCTAAAAATTAAAACGTCAGTGTTGCCCATAAAACTTTATTGCGACATACCGAAAAATGTAGAGATTATTTCGTAAACACAAAAGTGGTTTTATAACTTTTACACATACTGTAATGCCCCAATTAATTACTGTGTTCACAAATTAATTTGTCTTTTAACTTCATTTGAATTTTGACATCTTTACGGAACATCAACACGAAAGATAATTCAAGACAGGTTTCTTTCATCTTACATGAAAAGCTACGAACCCAATTAGCTTTCGCCGCACAACGAAGTTTTTTCTCAAACATTATTCGAATGAAAACAAAAACACAAGTTACAGGTGAATAAAATTATCAAAATTTCTCCTATCAAAATCAAACTATCGTTGAACATGAGATGTTTTTTCTTGGCTTGTGAGTCGCTCTCATATTGCTATTCTGCACGTGCCAGAAGATCTTCCTCCAAGTTTGTTGAAGTTATGAGGGAGCGAGAAAACCAGAGTTTTTCCTTGGACGGATGCGTCACGACTGTACGTAAGTATATCCGATAGCACAGGCCTCGACCAGGAAGCAAGAGTGATGCAAGGCAGCAGTTGTATTGCTTCTGATTGGATCATGAAGCTTTATTTTCAATTCACATAGTAAACTGGGAGTTTACTTGAAAGGAGTTGTCTTAGTGTACAAACCATGTTTCTGACGGGCGTCATTTGCCACTATGGAGACGTGACTCATCTCTAACAAAGTAACAAATATGTTTCTGACTGCTATGTCATTGGTAGTTGGTGTTGAAACTCCTAAACTGTTAAAAGTGATATTTAGTGGCGATGTACTGAATATATTCTTTTCATTTACACGTGTAATGCTTCTAGTGATACACAACGCAATGCAAAAAGCTTTTTTGCAACCTAAAATATCAGAAATCATTGGAAGAACAATGGATTTCCGATGTAAAAGTTCTTAGGTCGAACTTCATCGGGTTAAATGTTTCAATCTCTAAGACGGTCTACCTAGTTAAATTGATTTCTCCCGCGAGTCAATATAATGCAGCTGCAAACTAAGCATGAAACTTAAAAGCGAATTTTGAATTAAATTTTGTCAGTCTCAAACGTTCAAACACCATTCATTCTCCACCTGGTCCTGCTTGCTATGCTGTTGCAAGGCCATTCCGTTTACACACGGACGCCATTCTGCTAGAAATTGTTTGCTTTTTTCCTATTTCGCTCACGATCTTCTAAAATAATTGTTGTTTCGCCAAATGTAAAAAGCTTTTGTTTAAAATATGAGAAAAAACTCAAGCATTTCTGGGCCTTTAATGTTTCTAATAATTCAAAAATTAGGTCAAACTCCGGAGCTTAAAAACTGAAATCATAAAATAGCCTCTGAGAGTTCCCTAATGAAGCTTCATAAAGTTGCGACAAGTAATTGTTATTGCAGAATCTAAAACAAGAGAAAATATCTTGGCAAAAATTACAGCTATGAGAGTAGGAAGATTTTAAAGTCATTGATAGAGCTCCCAATGAGTTTGACCTACGAATTTTAGAATCCTTTCATATTTTTAAAGGAAATCTTTCCCTAAATAATATGCTTAGTTCCTACCCCCTTCAAATAGTAAATTCTTAGTGTGTATTTTTCGTTTTTTCGTTATTTTCTTGCGAGTTTTTAGGCATAGTCTGACATTTATTTATCTTTTTGTTGATACAATTGTGTTCGTTTTACTTCTTTGTATTGCTAGGAAAATTCTTTTTTATCTACGGCTTCAAACACAAGAAAGTAATACACATTTTCATTTCACGCTGTGCATTTTTAATCGATATACCAGTTGCACGTACATTCCGAAGCGGAGTTGGTTAAAACGTTTACATTTTCCAGTCATTTTTTTTATTCATAACAAATCAATCTCAAAACGTCCTTCTTACTCAAAAAATTTGTTAAATTTTACATTTGAATTGTTTAAAGTTGCAGAGTAAAACATTATTTTTCTTCTAAAAGAGCAAAGACAATTTATCGTCCATTGTTTAATTGTGTGTGAAATGAGAAGTTTATAGATGTAAAGTTCATTTGAGTGTGTGAAATTATGAAAATAAAGTAATTTTGTTTGAATTCATTTCACAACTTACATTGCGACACGTAACTTCTCATGAATTGTCGGATGACAGCCGAATTGCATGGGATATATGACATAAAATAAATAAGGAAATCGACGAATGTTTATCCTTATATAAGTTAGTACCTCAAACACACAAAGAATCAGTGATTGCAACTACACAAATCCCAATTTCAGAGCTACACGAGTGATCAACCAACTCTCTAATAATGGATACCTTAGCAATTGGTTTTTTAAAGGATTTATTATGAATGAAAAAATTGTAGAAAATAGCCTCAAGGAAGGTGACAACTGTTGTAGACCACCTGGAAGTCTCAAGCTGCCGTTCGACTTTGATAAAACATCTACAAAGTGCAGAAAACCGCAGCAGCAACAACGGCACAAAATGCTACCTTGTTAATATTTATATACCCCGGAAATATTTACACAAAATGCCTCAATCTCTAAGGAAAGTGTGAGCAAATAAATGAAATCATTGAAAGTGTGGAGTTGCAAATAGGACGTGCATTTAAATCGCCCCTGTTACTATATACAGAGATCTGACTCCACAATGCGGTGCCGGTGGTTCTAGGGCGTTTACACGGAGACAGCTGAGGTACGATTGACGATTGTCTAAAAACGGGGTATGAATACACTGTGTAGGCTGCCATGGCGCTGCCACGACGCTGCCACGGCGCTGCCATGGCGCTGTTGCGGTGCTGCCACGACGCTGCCACGACGCTGCCACGACGCTGCAACGGCGCTGAACGGTGCTGCCTCGCTCCTCGAAACACCCTCGATGCCGAGCAGAGAACTCTAACATCCTCGGATGTCAATTAACAATTGAAAAAACATAAACCTGGTTAGAAATAGACTTATCGTGGGCTCGTTGTATTTTTATAAAATGTACCTATTCTAGAATACCCTGATCGTAGTACTATTTCATAGAAATTCTTTAGCATATTTATTTGAAAGCTCAAGCCAGGTCAAAAGATGCGAGCTGTCATCCATGCGAGGCAGGCATCGTTAGATTTGTTAAAAAAAATGATCCAATTCTGGGACAGAGTACCCTACATACAATGTCACGTGGAAACCACATGGTTATTTGCTGGCTTCGTGGATTTCAGCTGGTAAAATGGATTTGCCACTGAATATACTCATCATAGCCATGTTAGTACATTGCATGCTGGATTTGATACGTGGCGTCCACGTGGGATTTCCTATTAGCTACCACATTGGCTTTAAATGAATTTTTCCACATGGAAGGCACGTGTGTTTGCAACCTAAATACTTGATTTTGAACGGCTATAAAAAACATTGCATAAATAGAATAAAATTCGTTTTTTGAAAAAATCGCAATAATCCCTTACAAAGTACATATTAAATACTGCATTTAAAACCAATTTATTACTCGTTTACACACCTGATTAGTCCCAAATTTAACTGCTATTTGCTTCTGGGTCAAAAATATATGCTGTATTTTTGCCAGGATCGAGCTGAGAGAAAAGAAATGCCGTGTGCTATAAAATCTAACATTCGCCTTTTCCAGGCTTAGTTGTGTCTAATTCAGTTGCCATGCTCAGTTTAAACATATGTAATAACTAACTAGGTTATCATGGCTTGCGAAATATATGCTGATAATCTCATTGAATAAAAAATTGTGATGATTGAATTCTTAATATGCGTGAGGTACCATTTCAAAAGCTTTCGTTTGATAATACTAGAGGACAGAACACACCAATAAATAAAATGATGCCCACGTATGTAACTTTTTGGATAAGTTTTGACGTTTCGATTTCGAAAGCATGTGCATCTGGCAGCTGTTCAGACTTGATTTCACGGATCCCCCTCCCCTACCCCTCCTCTCAGACGCTTTGGCGCCGTGGTTAAACTTCTGTATTCCGTCACTCGTGACCGTTACTTAGTTTAGCTTGAGACGTGAACAGTGTCAATTGTTCCCCTCTATCTTCCAAGGAACATCATTCAATTCACAGTATTAGTGAATCTTAGTGAATGAAAGTGATAATTAATGAGATAAGCTTTTCACTGTCGATATTGGAAACATTAATTCTGAGCATAGTTCTGATGCACTGCTGGTTAAGACGATATAGCTGGTAAATTACGTCCCATTACTTGCTGTTGAACAGTAGCTAATTTCGGTCATTAACGACATCTGATTTTAATTCAATATTTTGTCACACAAGCACTTCGTTGTGATGGGAAGTGATAAGTTACTGGAAATCGTGTAAAATTATTATCAAGAGTTTTAATTCGTATGCATGTGGAAGCCTTTCGATGGTAATGATGACTCAAGCCATTTCTCCACCTTCGCTGAAAGAATGTTATAGCCTTTAACTCATATTGTTGTACCAAACAAGTCATAATTGAAATAGTATTTTTGAACGTTTTTTCTCAAATGTTTACTGTGGTATTTGAGCTAGAAAATACGTAAGCATTTTAATTTGAAAAATGAGAAATCCATCAGTACAATTATTTGCTTTGTAGAAATTTATTTCTTATTTCGTAATTTACTTCGTTGACCTTTATTTTGAGGGCTTATCAGTCTTCACAACATGGATGAGGTTTGTTAGTTTAATTCATTTTGTCAATGTTTTGCCTAGATACACTAGAAATGTATAATGAACAAATTTACACCTTCAAATACATAGCCATGTATTAACAACTATTTAATTTGAATTTGAATGTATTGGAAGTGAATTGTTAGAAAATGTTTATGCATTTGAACGTTTAATTCATTCTTCATAGTTCATTTCCATGAAATCATGATGTTCCAAATTTGGAAATTAAAGTTTGCGCTGCAATTATGTCTGTGGAATTTAATTTACTTTTAAGAAATGTGTACAAAATTCAGGAATGAACAATTCAGCTAGTACAATTTCT
>JACJUY010003970.1:81500-107662 GCA_014220935.1 Platorchestia sp. MABIK | reverse complement strand
CATCATTTGAAGACACCTAAAATGCAGCTCACAAACGATCAAAGAATTCTCATCGTTTGGAATATGAAGCAACTAAAAACTGTGAAAAAGTTAGAAAAGCATCTAATGAAAAATTCCTGGAAAAGAACTCGCCCGATAAGAAGACTGGATCGCACAGTTAGAAAATTAGAAAGAAAATTGAATGCTCTTCTAACTCTTTCACAATTTTTGGTTGCTTCGTATTCCAATACGATGAAAATTTTGTAATCATTAGTGAGCTGCATTTTAGGTGCCTTCAAATGATGAAATATGGTAGTAAATAGCCTCTCATAGGGCTTAAATTCTTGGTGGTGTGTAGGATATATCATTGTGAAATTTTTTTTAACAGTAGGTATTGAGAAAGGAAGAAGAACACCTCAGTTGTTTTTAAAACTTTTCCTTTGAACAATTTGTTTTTTTACCTTTTCTAGTAAATCGATCACTGTAAAGTAGCTATTGAACAATTTTCAAAAACTTAAATTATTCGAAAAGGAAACAAAATTTGCTAAATATTTTAATTTAAAGGGGAGATATAATTAATTACAAAGTCGGGGACATTTTTGTGGGACACCCGGTAGAGCGTGGTATAAGTTATGCCATGGAGGGTTCATAGTTTTTGTTCTTTGAAAGCCTTAATTTAAAGAGAATTCCAGTTTTGAATTTCTCATATTACAAGTACAAAGAAAATTGAATATGTTCGAAAAATGGAATTATTCAATATATCTTAGCCTGGCCGTTAACCTACATTTTACACTCTAGAAAAAATCTCTCATTTCGCAAGCTGCTACGAGATCGTTGGTTGAAGTTTCATTCACAATGCGTGTACGCCTTTCTGAATTCACAGCCTTGTGACATAAATATGAGTATAATACTTGTAAATATGTCACTAAAACACGCCACAATGAGTGGTGGAGGCTGCCATGAAACCCTATGAATACTGAGATGCCATTCTTTACGCCACTAATTACTGTACCTGCTGATAAATTACTTCATAGCAAATTGCGAAACATTTGCAAAAAGTTTACATAAAATTACCATATATGGTATCAAGGATTAGTGCGGGATGAGAATGGCATATTGGGGGGACGTGTTTTACCGCAGGGGGGGGACGTGTTCTAACGCACGATTGCAAACAGGTCATCTGCTCCAAGACATGACAATGCAACAGCACCGTCACACCGGAGCGACCAACTAACTTTGATAACCACATGGAAACGGTATATAATACACGTCGGTAGAATTCATGGTTAGTCTGCTTGATTTATAGATGGAACCCATGAGTAATTACCACATGTATCCTAGCTGGCAGAAGCGAGGGATAGCCACGAGGCATGAGGCTTCCATGTAGGACCCACACCCTCTACACGTGTCCTAACCATGTGGGAACCAGGTGGGAGCACTTTCCAAAAGTCCATGTGCTTTCCACATAGCATGGGCAGGTAGAACCCATATGGCAAACATGAACAATCCATGTCGTAACCATATGGCTTCCACGTGACCTTGTATGTAGGGTAAGTCCAAAAAGAGCGTATAATATTCAAACACGATGTAAGACAAGTTCACATTGTGTGGACTAAACGAGTAAGTTAACCCGAACACGTTTGTTCGCAATCCAGCAAACCTTTGGAAACAATAACGAGGAAAAAAGTCAAAGAGACCTGGACTTTCAGAAAAGAAGGTTAAGCAGACAATGTTCAAGAACAATCAATACAAATAAACGGAAATTTTGCTGTTTGCCATCTTTTTCAATCATACACAACTTCCCGACGGCTCTTTAACAATGGACTCCTGGAAATGTTCATGAACAATGAAAATGTATTCAAATTTCTCTTATTATGAAGTTAGAAATCCCGCAACCCAAGACAAGAGTCAGCTAAGTTAGAGAAGCCGCTAGAGCACACAAGTTAATCAGGGTAACAAGGTTTAGATTAATAGAAGCCTAGCCAGAAGATATACAATTACGAAAAACAACAAAACTACGAGGAAAATTTTACCTCGCATAAAAGAGAGATTTAAAAAAAAATATCAGCCATTAGGAGATTAACGTTTACCATCACACTCCGCTTTTACTAGACTTGCAGCCGGTATAAGATGTGTTTTGAACAATAACAGTTAAATTGGATCAATTTTAAAAGAGCTTGGGCAATTTTCTCACGATTTTAAATTCATACGAATATTTTACCTATAATAATGAAGTTAAGCCAACGGACAGCCACAACTCGCTCATCATAGGCTGGAGGCAACTGGCCACCCCAGACCGAACACAAGAAGTGGCCAAACCACCGCGTGGGGTCATAACTTAGCACCACACGTGATGCGGAGCACATCTCTCGAGACCGGATGCTCTGGTCCCGAAGATGTTAACCTCATCTTTCATCCGAGCCGTCGCGCGCATGGTACGTCCCAAGACGATGTGCACTAACTCTTTCTGCACCGTCATGTGGGGAAGTTGTGAGGTGATCCCACTGAATGTCTCCTTGTGGTGATCTCAGTGGATGTCATCTTAAGCTAATCACAATGATGATAATCTTGAGGTAATCGCTTTGAATATCTTCTTGCTATAATCTTACAGAATATCATTTTAAAATAATCTCACTGGACATTTTCTTTAGATAATATCACTGAATAGTATCTTGAGGTAATCTCACTGAATGTCACCTTGAGATAACGTCACTGAATGATATTCAGATCCAAATTATAATTGATCCAAAGAATGACATTGTAAAATCTTGAGGCAATCTCACTCAAAATCGCCTAGAGAATTCTTGGCTACGTTTTCATAACATTGCCAATCTCAATATCCGATATGTGTTTAATAACACTTTGAGTAGAAGAGCGATTACATTGATGAATTTCAGTCCTAACTCAGCTCGAGAACGCATCAAATGTGTGCCAGTAACTTGGGGCTCCACAACTGAATCGATTGGGCCTCTTTCATATCCAGTAGTGCAGCCAGGGGGGGCCCCGAAATGTTGAGCTGGGGTTCAGTTTACGTTGCCGTTTTAAGTGAAAGAATAATAAGATAGCTGATAATTAACGTCTGCAACCCCCCCGAAATTATTTGTCGGGGATCCTGGCCCACGAAATTTTTGGCTGGCTGCGCCACTGCTTTCATCCATGACTGACCTCACTGGAGATCAGTGACTCTCACGCTACCATCGAGTGGATAACTTAGTTCCCTGGCCGCATTACTGTACAATTAATGGTAGTCGTGCCTGTGTCCTAAGGTTAGGAAATTCCCCCCAGTGCCAACCTGTAAAATTCTCTATAGCTCGGATTATTTTTCCTGATAACTAGAGTTACAAAGCCTGTACTTCATTCCCTTCGAAGGTAAAGTTTCAAATTGTTTGGAAAAAAGCTGCCTTTTCAGCTCATTTGACAACAAATGTGCTAAAAATTTAATTTTGCGTAAATTCTTTAGCATTTACATTCATCTGCTGCTGCCAACTATGAATTCTGAACAATTCTAGACATGTGTGCACAGTTTGATGGTTACCATCATCTCTGCCAGAAAATGCAACCTCAAATTGCCCCTGTTCTACAAGGTGACAGAAGCATGATAGAACTTAATGGCAGCTGAATGTGAAAAATTGAGGGAAGAGAAAATATGAGATGTGAAATAAGTGCAGCTTGTTGGTATAATATGAGAGGTGAATACGTAAAGCTTGTTGATAGCTTAATTTGAGAAGCATTATGGACGAATAATTAACAAGAACCTTTCTTTTACCGTCCGTGAGTGCTTAAGTTATGGGACGCGGGTAAAATTTACAGGCTGAAAAATTTATGGTTGTCATTTATCCACCTGCGAGGGGAGCGGCGGTGGAACAACTTATCGAAGTAACGGATGCCTTAAAAGATAAGTGATTAAACTTTGTAAGCCCTATATCGGTTTTTTGATCTTGAATATCCTAAATATAAATTATCTTTGAATAGTCTTCACATCGCATTACAGGTCGTGGTGTTATAGAAATTTTTTGATTATATTAATTTTGCTCAAATGTCGTAACATTTCGGCGTTCCTATTCCATTTTCAACGTCCGATTTTGCGCGTTGAAATGAGGTTCACATGCTGTAGAATTGTAATTTTGCTCCATGCTGCAGGAACCCCGTCTTTAGAACCTAGAATAATGTGCCTTATGTGTTGCATTACGGTGCTAGTGTGGATCATCTTGCTTTCAGTTCTGTCGCGCAGGAGTGTCTAACGACTCTTGCAAATCCTCTGCCAAGATGTTGACGACCTACAGCTTAATCCAACAGTACTCTGCACCAATTCTAATAAATTTACCGAGTTGCTACCCAGATAAGGGCAAATCCTTTAACACTCACACCAAGAACCATAAACGGGTGATGTACGCATGAAACTAACTAGTGAAAGTATCATTAAAAAAAAATTTTAATTTTCTTTCATTGCAACTTTCCTTAGTTTTCATCCTACTGACTCTTCATTTTGACAATCTAAATATTATATTCCTTGAAAAGTCTTTCATCAATTGAAGTCTTTCCAATCTTCCACCTCGGTCAGTAAAATGCTATGTTTCGACAATTGTAACGAACATGCAAGGTATAACTATGAACGTTATCGAGAGAAAAGTTTTCTGCGCATGACACTTAATCATGACTATTTGAGTTTTTCTGTATCCCCAAAGCTTCTGGGGAGTTCGAAATAAATTTCCATCTAATTTACACACCTGTGATTACTGGGAATGTTACAGCCTGTCAGAAAGAGGGCAACACTAATATTTCACCCCTAAATATTTCAACGGTCTGACACAGCAAATTATCGGCGGAAAATGATGAAACTTGTGGCCACATTCTTGAAAATCTATTACGAAAATTCTTTTGCAAAGAATTTATCATCAGTTTAGTAATCATTTTGGATAAGTTCATGGGTTACAATTACTCCGATTTTTTCTCTAATTTGAATGAAGTTTCAATTTTTCACCAAGGGAATAATCGTACTTTGTTCAGTGCCAACTCATTCAAGTTATGTTGTTCAAGAGTCTAAGTATAGGTAAATATGTTATAAAAAATACTTGTACTGTATTAGTCCTGCATGTTTATTCCTTTTCATGGTTTTAATTTCTTTCTTTCAGCTCAGGTTAAAATATCGAGATCAATTGGATCTTTTCTCATACGTTCATTTACGCTGGATTTCTTTGGCTGCTTTGATGTACACTGTGTTGTTCATTCTACGCCTTCCCTGAGAATGATAGCCCAATACCCAGATGATTCGATTAAGAAAAATTAAGCTTTCAACAACAAGGCTCTCAACCGTTTGATAGCAATGTGTTCTATTCTTTATGCATACAAGTGTATTAATCTTTTAACGTCTTATTTATGTTTATGAAGTTATGGGTGTTACGACTACCCTGTTAAACTTGCCCCGGCATCAGGTTCTCAGTGCCAACAAAATTGAGGAAATAGTTGCAACTCGGCAGCGAACTTCATGAAACGCATCAGGATAAAAATTCGACATGAAATAGAATATTTTAAGGCATAATGTAAGATTTGGAGGACCGCAAGAAGACTTTTTTTAGGTGAGGCTACATTTAAATCGAATAAAGGAGATTCGGTGACAGAGATTGAATTTCATTAGGCTTGAGATAAATGCTTCCTCAATGGACACTATGTAGTGTGTGACTTAGATCTATAAGGCCCTCGTCTTATTTGCCTTTAAGCTTAGACTACGGTGCTTCATAGATATCGGATTAATGGTCTATTCTCGTACGTGGATCAACAGTTCTTGATAATAACATAGCCCTCAAATCTGTGACTACGATTGTGTGTTTGTGAAACTATTTAAAAAGCACTTGAAAAACATTAAAGTAGTTTAACATTCAGGGATGTTGGTTGCAATATTATTGTTAGCTACAGAAGCCTATGTGGTTCCGTCATGCTTTTTACTAAGCGGCATCTTTGAGGATTTCTCTCTCAACTATCTTTTGTAGTTCAATCTGAAAATTTGCTGAATTTCGCAGTTTCTTCTGCAAAAAATTAGCTAAATTCATCAAACATAATGAATAATTCAACATTCTGTGTTTTATAACATTTAGACAAGAATACCAGAATTAGCACGAACCTCAATTGTCTGCAATTTTCTATTCATTTGACATTAAAGAAACATTATAAGTAGAACTGTCAGTGGAATTGCAATTTAAATCTTTACAGTATCTATTAGGGTAATTTCTTCGTTATGGGGAAAAATACTTTCAACGAATGAATTACAAATGTAAATACTAATACGATTGCAAAGAGTTAGATATACCTCAGCTGATGAGTGAAGTGTTGATTAATTACCTTCTCATTGTTCCGTAACACATCATTTACTTTCGAATTCTGCTTGACTCACGTGAAAATAACGTCGGAGGCAAGAGCTATAAAATTTAAAACCAGGTGTGAAAGCGTGGCATTGTAAATGCAAATAATTTCAGCCCTTGGGAGGATGTTCAAAGCTCGTTCCTAAATAAAATGCGACAGCTCAGACATACATGGATTTACATTGCCAAGTACTTAGGGAAAAGGAATCGAGGTAGTTCCTCGATAAATTTACAAATCGTCTTTTTCCTTGCCAATGATAATATAAACATGACGAAGAGTGACCTCCTGTTTCAATAACTTAGTTCATTTTATGTACCTTTCGCTAATTTTTAAATCATCGACCAAAAAATGCACCCCATCATCCAATTTTTTGCCTATATGTGTTCCCTTTTTTCTTCACCGAATAACTCACAACAAAATACAACGAAATTATTAAGCAGCGAATTCGAACTCATTTGAAAAACATCTCATTCGTTCTACAATGTATCTTATTTTTTTGTGATGCTGATTCCATTGTTCCAAATAAGCCATAGCATTGGGTGCAGGATGAGTCACAGAAACAGTGCCGCGTAAATGTCATGGTTAAAAGGAAGGTTTAATTAAGCGAACATGTTTCCTCGTCACAAATGCATGTACCTTATGTTCAAATGACGTTAATTTGTATTTTCAAGCAATTTAGGAATTTATGTTAAATTACTTTGCTTGTCAAGAGTTTGTTCCTGCCATTCTTAATAGCCATGAGCAGCATCATCGACGACTATAGCTTCCTCTCCATTTTCCGTCCAATGTCGCTCTGTTATTCAATTAGGAGAGTATTAAACTCAGTGAAGTGTGAATTGAAGTCCTTCCCGACTCCATGGACCGGAATTTGATCGTCGTATGGAACAAATTACTGGTTTGATCTATCATTCTGCAGCCAGGCTGAAACGAACAGAGAAATGCATCAAGGCAGAAAGGCGAAACTGAATGTATTTTCGATGCTCTCACGACACACATCAAAGCGCATTCATTCTCTTTGAACAATGATGATGAATGAATTATCACTTAGAGCATTGCAAAACACGGGTTCATGATACAAATAACTTAGTATTTTCACTTAAAAATAGACCGTGCTGATGTGGTCTTTGTTTTGAGAAATATCTTTCGTGGAGACGAATTGCGATCTTCACAAGTCGGCGACCGTCTCATATCTCGGACAAATTCATCAAGTTTTTTGTGGGGCTGTCGTCTCGATAGCACTTGATGTTCTTCAGAACTTTCTGGGCTCGTTTTTTGCCTTTTGTTTTTCTTGTGCCGGTCTCAGAATTTTCATAAACTCGAAGGAGGAACTTGCAAGGCGGATTTTAATGAGGATGATACGATCCGCTAATGCAGCAAATTTTAAACTGGAGTCTGAAGAGTATCTAGGTTGTCTTGGAGAGGAAAATCAATGTTACAACGGATCATCATCAGAACTGCAGACCTCACTTGCAACCTTTAAAGACTACTACAATTTCGACAGATTACAGTAGCCATGCGAATGTATTCGAATTTCTAAACACTCAAAGTAAGAGAATATCAATCTATCTACTCTCTTTCAATCCCTTTCAAATTGGTAGTCTTTTGAGAGATAACATCACATGCAACAATCGCTAAAATTTCCGAACACGTACAAACAGTTTTCCATTAAAAAGAAGAGAGTAAAAAGTTGGGAGAAGCATTTTTCATCTTTTGAAGTGCAACTTAGAACTAAGCCTAAAACATGACGTTTTCTGCATTCGCACATCGCCAGTTATTCAGCTATTAAGAAAATAAGAATACGTGCAAAAATACACTACCAGTAACGGAGTACAAAAATTAAAATTGGAGTATAAAAAACATGAGCGAAAAGATGTATGAAAACCAAAATAACGCATGAAAGATTGAAAAAAGTCCACTTGATATTAACCATTGTCACTGGTCAACAACTTGAACGGTTGTCTGAAGTACGTTTCGTTCCAAAGGTTGAAAACTATTTTAAGACCTGTAGATGTAAAACATTCTTACTTCTGTGCAATTTTTTTATCGTTTCTTTTGTGGATATATATGTGCTATGTCCATTGAGAAACAACTGAATATTTTGGTACCTCAACTGGACGTTATTTAGGGGGACTGTTTGTTAATTGCTATCAAAATTGTTTTAGCAGTAACCACAAAACATAATTAAGCCTCAAAGTTTGGAAAACTAGTAGTATTCCAATTGCAACTCTAGCATTGGATATAAACTTCGATGATGACATTCTACCGTTCAGACCAGTTGCTTATTATCCTCAATTTCACCACTCCCTTGAAATGGTTCCCTATAAGTTTTACATTTTTATCTGATGCAATGTTTGAGAAATGGGCGACTCAATTGAAAATCAACGTCGGTTGGCTGCCGACAAAAGGCCTTCCTAAAGAAGTAAGTATACTTACGAAAATTCAGCCTCTCAAGCTCGGCTGGCCAAGCTCTGTTTTTCTTACCCGTGTCTGCGCCGCTTGGTCACCAGGCCAGATTGACGTTTTTCTGGCCGAGATTTTAAAAATTTACCGAGTGTCATTTGAGAACAAACCAATCTTCAAAATTTGCCCTGGAGAGTTGCAAAAGGCTTAGTGATTGCTTAAGACAAATTAAAAAACTATTTTGATCGACACAATGTAGATGTTCAACTGTGCTACATTTGTCGTTGTGTTCGACTTGACAATGCTGAGACGAATGCGAGTGAAAGTCAAGCAAGAGTTTTTAAGATACATTCAGACTCGATATTCTTCGATTACTAAGGCCTGTACAGACACAGAAGAATATGCAAAGCTTTTGATTTTCAGGGAGTAGATAACGTAGAGGGATTATGTATTTACATAAATCTATTTTTATTATTATTATTATTTGAACCACATTTTTCTTCACGCAAAGATTCATGAATAATATCGGACTGACTCCAATTTGTACTCCAAAATTGAAATAAATATTTATGAGTTAAATGAAATAAGGAACAAAATTGAAACCACCTACGTTATGCCAAGATATTTTGAGCGTGAAGATAATCTGATAGAATATCATTTTGAAATGATCTCACTGAACATTATCTTTAGATAATCTCACTGAATAGTATCTTGAGGTAATATCACTGAATGTCACCTTGAGGTAGTGTCACTGAATGACATTCAGATCCAAATTGTAATTGATCCAAAGATTATAAAATCTTGAGGTAATCTCATTGAATATCTCCTAGAGAATCGTGAATGATATTTTATAAGATTGTCTCAAGAAGATATTCAATGCGATTACCTCAAGATTACCTCAAGATACTAAAAAAACTAATTGTAATGATTATCTAATTTTGTATGAGTTTGACTTCATTGGAATTACTGGAGATCGTTGAAGAAGTGGCCGCGCTCGAGCTTCTCCGACTTGATGTCTTCACATGCTTCAGGAAAAATGTCTCACGGAACACGAAGAGAATAATTTGGAACTTCAAACGAAAAATTGTGACATTAGAAGTGAACTTGTAATGTCAAGATGCTGATGCGTCAGCTCCTCAAGGATCTCTGAAAGTAAAAACTACTTGCAACAGCAAAGGTTCCTTGACAAACTTTGCAACATTCATTTATTATTTTAATTAAAATACAAAATTTTTACGTAGAGTTCTGTTAGTCTAAGGGGGTTTTCCACGTTCTGTAACCATGTTTTAAGTTGATGCAAGCCAGTGCATTGATCTCATTGCTGTAAAAAGCTGGCACAGGGGCAGCGTTCTTCTGCGTTTATGTTTTAGATAACATAGAAGAAAAAGAAAATTTTTGCCCATCCTGTAATGGGTAATTCAAGCGTCCGCATGCATGCTACAATGATCATTGCAAGAGATCAGTAGAAATACTTTTTTGATTGCGAATCCAACAGATTTCAAAAAGATGGGGCCCATGGGGTGAAGTTTAGGTAATCCTAAATAATCCTAAATACGACCCGTAAATTTAAAAACTGACCGCATTCTTGTTTGTACACAATACGGAATGTTTTGAGAAATTGAACAACGATTGTGCATGTTTGGAGGTTGCCGTAACCACAAATTTTTCACACAAGCACAACTTATGGCTTTCACCTTCTGGACCGCCAATGATCGTAGAATTCTTGCCCAACCAAATAAGCAGATTGTCCAGAGTACAACTATCTAATTATTTAACGCGGCAGAGTTGCGAATATCAAGCACATTGCTTATGCCATACTGATATACAGTCTCTAGAAAACATTGTTAAAAGAGCTATGATATTTTTATGGATAACATGCTAATTTGAAGAAGTATACTGTTTAAAGCATCAGCTAAATTTAAAAAAATAAACACGTACAGTATCTTGGTTCTTCCGCAAAAAAGCTGAATGAATACGTTCATTATGCATTATTTCTATGCAAAAATGTGCTCAAGCTTTTCGAAGCATTTCCGATTCGACATGGTCTGTAAATAGCATCGAACTTGAAGGCCAACAGAAATATTGTTGTTAAAATTTTAGAACGGCTGATCGCTCAGGCAAATGTTATGTACAATATCAAATACTTGAAGAAAAACTGAAGTTTCTTTGCTTGCTTCGAAATGGTCGAATAGAAGAATAAATAATCAGTTGCGAAGAAAAAGGATAAGACAAATGAATTTAAAAAACGTCTTCCAGTGAAAATGACAGAAAAAATACCTGACAGAAAGGCGGATTCTATAGGGCATGTATCTAGTTGTAATAGTTTTATTTTGAACGAAACCGTAACAGTGAAACTGTGTATAGTCTCGTGTCATGCATAATCCAATACATTTCCGATAATAGCAATTGGCGTAATTATATTTATAACATTTAATTTTAATCGAGACATGCAATCGAGTGGAGATGAGATCTAATCTACCGGGGGCTTTGTAAAGAGCAGGGCAATGCAGTTAAATTCAGTTAGAAGATTCATTCTAAGCATCTCATTTTACATCATGGTGAACGAATGACCAGCTTCATACTCTCACTAAAATAATGCAGAGGCTTTTTTAGTTAAGAAATTCATTTAGTTTTTAGTTAAGTTTAGTCACTTGTTCAAAGTTCTCAATTAATCCTGAATAAAAATTCTACGTTAAAATTTATTTTGGTTCCGTCTCGTAAAATTAAAGTCATCAAATGTCAAGAAACATGAGAAATTTTGATGAGCTTCTCCAATGGGATGCTTGAATGCATTCAATTAGTGTGTAGGAAGCCTCCAAAAATAGCAAAAAACACTAGTAATTTTAAGGAGGTTCACCATCATGAAACGCAAATTTAATCCCATACTGTGTGCACAGACAGGAAAATAATTCTGTACTCATCTATTTAATGATCATGATACGTGTGTTTCACGATAAATCTTATGCTTCATAGCGAAAACAAATACTTTTAGTGAGAAATTAATTTGAGAGCTGAATGCGAGCATTGACCAGAATGATAGAAATGTTCCACGAAAAACTAGTGGCTTTAGAGAAAAATTTTACATCACAGCTAGATCTAATGCTTCTATAATAAAAGCTTTATTTCAATGAAAAAACATAGGTAGAAAACAAAACATGTGTTCCACTAGTTAAAATAGTGCAACAAAGACAAAGTTGCAATCATTTGTTATGGGAATACTAACAAGATAAATGTTTGCGTCTCAAATGTAAGACATACCTCAGCGGTTGGCGTTGACGGGTTCAATTTCAGCAAAAAAACTCGATAAACATTGTAAAACATGACATTTTCTCCATGTATAAGCACAATGAGAATCTGAATCATCAAATGGAAGTTCCTTGCGTTCGCGTATCATCAGAAATACAAAGGTCATCAGAAAAAAACCTAATACGGACAACGTTGTAAGAGAATAGAGCAAAGTTTTCTAGCGTTCTAGAAGTGAAAATTGAGTTTAAAGAACATTTTTTAGCTGGAATGACATTTCTGCTGTGAGAGGTAAAAACAACGATCATTTTTTCATCTTGAATTTGCACTAGGTTATCGATAATATCATAGATAGCTCAAAATGTCAACTTAGTCTCACTCGCTGCCACCAGGGTCTGCGCCGCAACACGGCAACCTTGACCTTTGTATTAGGTGCTCCAGCCACCTGCGTAGACGCAATTGTTCCTGACCATGTTTTAGTGCTCAGATACCAACAGTAAATTTTAGCAGGTCGCTTATCCCGAAAAATTCGGTCATGGCCGTAGAAAAGGCCATCGCACCTAAATCGTTCTATCCCCTGAAATAGTTTCAAACTAATTTATAGTCATTGGGAACCCGGATATTGTGAAAAAACGTTGAATTTCCTCAGTTTAAAGCCAAGATCAAAATCATCGCCTCCATTCGCGGATGATTCGATTTATTTCACAACTTTTCGTTGTATTTGATGCTTTTGATGCTCTGTATATCTACATCCCTGTTTCGAACTCGGAAGGATTAAGTGTATAATTCAAGATAAGTAACGTAGAAGTGGAAAAATTCTTCTGAAACATGAACCATTGGCGGAGCAATCTAACTGTGTTGAAATATTTTTTTTTTTTTATTGAGGTTATTGGGAAGAATATGATAGTAGCAGTCCAATTGCGGAAAGTTTTAACTTCCGAAAGAATTTGGAATTCCATCATTTTTACAACTCGAGTTTTCGATAAACCTTCACGGGTCGGATAAACACTATTCATATTCAAGCTCAATCACTTCGCTGTTTCATCATTTCCAAACCTCGCACGCGATGATCAAAAGCAGAAACCTTCAGGCAGGGTTCCCTTACTATCAACGCTTAATCGAAAACACTTTCTATTTAAATTTTGGGGCGAAAACTGTGAATATCGTTTCGACAGCGAAGCTCCGCATGCGATGGCTGAAAGTCATTCTCAAGTCGGTGCTCATTAGCCACACATCAGGGGCCGGAGCAGCGCACGACATTTTCACGGCACTGTTGCCTTCTTTATTATTATAAGCCACCGACGTTCCCATCATAAATGCGAATTGGGCTGCCAACCACAACCGACCTCGGCAAATTGCTGTCCTCCAAATCTCAGCTGGATTAAAAGATGAAGCATTTTATTGCTGAATTTTTGTCAGAAAATATCGTGAACAGCTCTAGCGGCAGACAGCTAGATCTAATTCAAATATACTTTTTAGTAAAAGCTTTACACCCCATTTGATGAATTTCTGTACGGACAGAGTGGATTTAAAAAATAAAAGTTGGAATACCACAGCGTTTTGCTTTTAGATTACTTTTGTGGCTAACGTAACACGAATAAATAACAGATCCAGGTGTATTTTCCATTTTATGAAAACTGCTGTAGTTATATTTCCTTTGTGTCTGAACTTTTTTCACTCGTTAAAATGAATTTCTACTTTATTTCAAAAGTCAAATTATGCCTCATTTTTGTACTTCATACAAGCGTTATACTTGTAACAGCTGAATAAGGGTTCGAAAGTGATTATGTAACTGAGAGTGCTTCGTGAGAAAAGAGTGGAATGTGTTTTGTAATTTTTAATAATTTAACCTCTACAAAGACGAAGCAGTAATTCATTTGATGAAACTGATAAGTGCACACTCCATCCCTAAAACAAGTTCCCTCAATTCGAGCTTCAGTTTCAAGGAAAGAGAGTTAGATATTTTTAAAACAGTTTACATTAGGCAGTAATTACGTTGCTGAGTTTCACCAATATCAAAAAGCACAATGAATGTTAGGTACTCCTGTAAATGTTCGTCATGATGTTCTAAGACTGATATGCTCGTAAAATATCTCAGTTGTATTCCCTGAAAGTGTATAAGAAATAAGATTTTCGGTCGCTCATTTCCTGGTTCAAACCCTCTGAGAAAATTTACACTACTTGTAAATGATTAAATCTTCATAAAAAATTTAATTCGTTTAATTGGGAAAAAAATTTGAATTAAAATGATCAAATTCTCATGTGTGAACTATTGATGAAACATAAGATGAATGCGAACTCAATGTCAACTTTAGTTCTTCGAATCTGAAATTGTAGAAGAAAACACTATGCAAGAACTTCAGCATTAGACATTCCGGTGATTTCCAGAACCTCTTTTGAAAGTGTTAGATGTAAGTGAACTGCGATACCAAGAAACTCCAGGTAGTGTTTTTATCCTCCAAGGTAAATTTGTGAGTCCTCAATGGAAACGAAACCTAAGAGTCTAACTAACTTGCATTCAGCTCGCATTATATTAAAATCCCTCCCTTCAAAAAAAGAGTTCAGCTACCAATAGTGCATCTTCCGTATGCTTCTTGGGAAAACTCAGTTTTGCAGTGACCACATCTGAGCATTTTTAACAGAAACAATTGAACTCGAGATTTCACTTTCAAATTCTTCGCGAAATTTGACCGAGGAAAATTGCGGAAGTTAGTTATGACTCAGTGGGCTATAACTCGCCTCGCTTTGTTGTTCCCCAACTTCATTGAAGTACCCGAGCTCAATGAGGATTACTTTCTTATGCGCTACTCAACGAGATCTTTTTAAATTCTCTCGCGTGCAATGACTTACAGTAGTAGCCTTTCAATGAGCAGTTAGGGTGGTACGATGTAACCAATGCAATGAAATACCCATGGCCTCAAACTGTCCCAGGGAAAGTAAGCGACGCGTGCAACAGTTACTGTAGATTGGCTGGAAACAAGACAATAATTTACAACGCGTAAAATGCAACTACTGTGCTACCTACCTCAGTGTACTGTCAAAGAATTCCAAGCTCCTGGGTGTCAATGAAGACTTCTGTTCGCTCTGATATTTATATTCATATTCAACGGTAACAATCGTCAGCCTCGGAAAAAACTTGCCAGTTTCCATTTAAACGTAGCTGTGCAACGATTTAACATCGCTGAAGATAAACTTGGAAATGTTAGACATGTTGTAAAGAGGCCTCTGGCCCACTAAGGGGATGAAAAACAAACGGATTCATTTTGTAGAAATGACAAGATCGTATATTAAAACGGTCGTAGAAAACAATGATCAGTGGCGAACGCACGTCCAGGTTGTTTTGTAAAAGATCCTTTATTACCCCAGTGATTTGTACAGATATAACCAACAAAGTACAATAATTGAAGCAGTGAACACTCAGATGGAATGGAATCCCATTAGTGTTAGTTAGAGTAGAAAGAGTTAACTATAGTTCATTCATTGGTCGAAATGAGGGCTTTTTGGAGAAGTGGACTTCGAATAATGAAGTTCAAAACTCCTTAGTATATAGATTCTGAGTGTCCACTGTAAAGCAGCCACTGCACACAGAGGAACTGTATTAAACCAAGGCCGATTCATCAGCACCAATGCTGCTACACAGACCACTCAATAGCAGCTGTTCCCTTGCTGTGTGGTTAATCACAAAAATACACCACTCTTTCCTAAAATATGATACTCGGCTGCTGCCCAAAATAGTAGATTTCCATCCCCATTGATTCCTAAAATCTGATACTATGCTGCTGCTCAAAACGTTCGTGTTGCCTTTTCCAGTGACCCGTTACTGCCCCCACAACTACCAAGCTCATACTACCAAGCGTTTCTCTTGTCGGTGACCATGAGCTTTAGGGATTGTCCAAAAGGTTTCTGCTGCCCAACGACCGGGTAACCGAAGCATTTCAAGCCACCGCCATGAACATTTGGCGATTCGAGCTCCTTTGAATGGACTTAGCTTTGCATTGTGTTAAAATAGAACTGATCTGAAATACGAATTTTTGTTAAATATATTAAAGTAAGTTTAAAATCATAGGTGACGAGAATTAACATGATTAGGTGGTTATGGAAAGTTGGGATGAAGGAATGATACCTGCGCTGTTTATTTTTGCGAGATGCTGGCTGGTGTTCTTAAGAAAATCTTGACATCGTGCCTGGAATACATTGATTGGTACTCTAATTTCAGGCATGGTACGTTGGTACGTTGAATGGCTTGAGATCTGCAAGATCTGCGCTCAGCTGCCATGTTGTGATCGTTAAGGCTCTAATTTGTTCAGATAATGAAGAACTTCGCTTAGACGTGAACATTAACGGTCCAAGCACAATACGTGACTGTGATTACCATTCTCACTTCAATCTGCTGGACCATTAAAAGTGGTTCATGTTTGGACTGAAAAGTACACAGATTGAGAATTGAAATAAGATCTCCACATCCCTGATATTGGATAAAGTCGAGTAGTCCTCCAACAGTAATGCAGTAAATCTGACGGTAGTAAAATCTTTTGAAATCCAAAGCCTTTCTGCTCGTTGATTATTTCATGCAATCAAGCCTTGTTTTTGTTTCGAGACCATTACTATCGCACAACCCTGTACAAAATTGAGCTTGGCTGCTACACATCATGTGAGGATTGCAGAGAAAATGAGCGACCGGAAATTCATGCCAATCTAAGCTCGTTTGCGACGGTGGGCTCTAGTGTAAAAGCTTCATTTAATATATGAAATGTCAAAGTCTAAACTCACATACGTGGAAAGCAATGAATATGTCTCCATTTCAGAGGCACTAAATTGAACTATAGAGAAGTTGTAACGCTTCTTGCAAAAGTGACTTTATACTCACTTTTGACGAGCAACTTTCAATCTTCCTCGAGTTTTTTTCTGTCAGAGCACAGGGATTTTTCTATCTGCAACTCCAAGGGCAACCCTGCATCTCGACAGTTTAACAGAAGTTTGCACAGGCAATTGCTAAAAAGTGTCCAATGTTTCCAAGTCCGTGCCCGATTACATACCATTCTGCTCCGACTCGACGACCTAAAAGTAGGGGCAAGTGCAGACGATAGAGCCTGCTGTTGCAAAACTCTGCGAGAATCTGTTCATATCGAGTACTTTTCTTTGAAATTTTGACCGCTCCTGCAGACTCGTATCACGGAAATTGAAGACCAGGCAGAGACTAGGATTTTGTTCAAGACAAAAAGCTCCAGCATTTATCTTCGGGATAAAAATGAGCAAATGGTTTGAAAAGAAACGGTCCTAATCTTTGCCAGAAAATTAACCAACGTTTTTGCCCTTAAAACTGACTGGAGAAAGAGATATTTGAGAGAAACGATCCCTCATCCCATAGTTAAACGTAATTATTTTAGAGGCAAAAATTGCTCAAGGCAATGAGTTCTTCGATTAAAAGAAGTTCATTTTAATAAAGTTGATGAAAGGATGCCATAAGGTATGTTGCGGTGCCCAAACTCAGTGTTACCTACATGAGAAGAACTTCATACCGGTAAGCGTACTTGGTATCACGATTTAGGTTTATTCCTAATACGATGTTGAAATTTTGAAAACACTGCGACAAAATACAATGAAATGTTAATGATTTTTGTCTTAGCGAGCAATACAAAGCTTTTAGATTGTGATCATTTATCATCCTTCATATTAAAACCAATTCGACGCTTTGTTGATAGCGAGAGGAAAATTTTTTGATTTCGTTCCGAAAATACGTCGTTCAATGATATTATTCTCCATTCTCTAAAAGTATTATACATGAAAGAGTTTAGGTATTGAAAAAGTGTGAACTTGAAGCTCTGCATCAGGCCTCTCTGAAATTCGTCCTAACGTAAAAGTGAGCGAATGGGATATTTCTGGACAAATTTTGGGTGTTGTTCAGTGACCTGCATTGTAATAAGCGTTTTTAATGGCGTAACTGTGGCTGCTCAGTTGCCGCTAACTAGTTGAATTCCACAAAAGTGTCCTCTTGCCGAAAAAAGAAAAGAAAAAAAAACAGTTTATTTCCAATACAGTTAAAACATGAAATATTTAACATTGGTTTTCAAAATGTCTTTACATTAATTGGTTGATAATTAGTTGATATTAGTTGATAATTACAAATCGGTATAGTAATACCCTTGTAAAATGTCAAACAAAAAGTGATTTACAGAAAAGTCCTGCAAAAATGAGTTCTCTTTGTTGCGTAATGTGATTTTGACAGTGCGTTTAAATGCAATTAACTAAGAAAGCAAAATCCTCGTATCGCTTAGTTGAAAAACACGATAGTTTTGAAAGTGCTCTTCGATCACCAGTGTTAATTGGGCCTTCCATTGTGTGTAAAACATTAAAATGACATTCCAATAGAACTGAAATAAAGATTGAGAAAATTATTTAGACATCATACGAAACTCTAAAAGGGGAATTTCGAAATTCAGTTGAAAAAACAGTAACCACTGCTCAAGTAAAATTTGGCTTGTATTTTTCAAGGATCAAATGAAGAATTCTTAACAAATGAATCATCCGAACGTGACATGGGCTTCAAGCTCTAGCACACTGCCACCGAATGAGTATAACAATTAGCTTGCCTCAAAAGAGCTATTCTTCTCCTAGAATTTTCCTGTATATGGCATCTTTAACTTAGCAGAGTTAGAAATTAAAGATTTAAGTAGGGCACCATATTTGGAATAATGAGAATGCTAATTTTTGCATTGGTATCAGTCATTAAATTTAGTTTACTGAGTTTTTCTGCTAAGTTTTTCTTCTGAGTTTTTGCGTTCTTTCACATTTCCAATGTTGCCTAGAAATGTTGATGTGGGTTACATAAGATTTTTGCCAGGTTGAGGTAACATTTTGACCAATGGTCACTAATATACAAGATGGAGAAGACAATTACGTAAACTTAATAGTACAGAAAAACCAAGAAAAGCTTCTTACAATGAAGATATCGCTATTCAATTCAAAGTAAATAAAATGACAAATTATTTTGACACTCAAATTGCTCTCGTGCTGGATCAGTTCACTGTTTTTTTTTTCGTTAAGCGGACTGACACTTAATTGCCTCATTACAGAGCTCATCAAATTGTAACAACCGCAAACTTCAGCTCTAATGAAGTTTAAGAAGTGTTATCTTTCACAAAGTTCTGGTTTATTTATACACATGGGTCCCGGCAAACGCAGCTCTGAAAACAATGGTTAAGAAAATACCGAGGTTTTTGTACGATAGGAATAACAGCTCATAAATTTTACAGTATGATCTTTTAAAACGCATTTTTCCTTCCAGCAGAGGGTAATGAACCAGGGCGCGCTTCAAGGTTATCTTGTTACTTGTCGTAATTAGAGCTTCATAATTCTTATGACAATAGTTAGCATTTTATAAGTGGAACATGCTGAAAGAATAATAACTGCTTTTGAAGGTCAAAATTGTTTACTTAAATGTAATTTCATTTAGTTAAATGTAGGTATGTAGTTCTATTTCGATTTTTGCTTGAAGCCTAAGAAAATTGTTGTTCATGTTATTTACCCAATTTTACGAAAATAATTTGCTGAATCTTCATCGCTTTGAAAATTGATTAGGGACAACATGAAACTAAATTAGATTTATGTGACGTTAGAACTGGTCGCTGCCGAATTAGATTCGGTTATTTCGGAGTTAAATTTTGTCATGCTGAAGCTAGAATTTCTCATTGTTAATATTAAATTTGTATTCCAAAATAGATGGAGGTAAATGTTAAAATTTTCATTGGCTTGTGCAGACTGAAAACCAGTCATTATGAGCTTCAAGCTTTTAGGGAAATGAAAGAATACCATAATTTAATTTCCTCAGGATAAATATGTCATTGTCATTTTACTGTATTATTCTCGTTCATATATCACGTGCCCGCTGCTCATAGTAGAGTATAGGTGTTAGCTTATATGACGGCTCATTTACTCACTCAATCAAGTATGAAACATATACGACAAAACGAATCTACAACTCCTCACAACTTGCTCTTTCGCGTACCAGTGTCTGACGATGTCTCTACCCAAGGCCAAAGAAGTCGAACTGACGATTCTTCTGGGCATAATCCCCAAGTTTGGGTTTTTTCCCTCGAAATTTGAGCTTGAAGAGCCCTGAATACGGATGTGCTCTCTAGTCAAATTTCTTAAAAAAGCCCAAACTTGGGGATTATGGTCCGAAAAAGAGCAATCAGGCTTCCGAGCGTGGGACTGCAGAGAATTAGAGGCAGGCTCGGTAGGCCTGGCTACGTTACGCACTTCGGGCCGTTGCCAATTAGAGCCTCTGACTTTGACCCAAAGTTTCCCCTGATGGAGCTGCCTCATAACATCAAGTTGCGTGATTAGCCCGGCCTTTGATAGTCACGGTGTGCAGTGAGTTGCACTACTGTAATGAGCTACCAACTTTGTCGTGACTTCAACATAGTCTCGCCTGATTACCTGCTAAATTTCTGCCTCGAATTTGGTTCCGTTGAATCGTATTATTACCTGCAGATGAAACTTTCCCGACCACAGATTGGTTGAAGATTGAGACCCACATTGCCTATCGAATACAAAAGTATTATAATACAGGTAATGAAGGTTCAATATTGTTTATTGCTCCACATACAATCGTTTCAGTTTTTATTTGACTTCACAAGGCAGTTACTGAACGCGCTCATTTTTTTTTTATTATTCACTCGTGCATGTGTTTTAAATACAATTTTTCAGTTTCTGAATCACTAAATGCACCGACAGCTGGTAATCTCCAATTTAATTAAACATTGTATTAAAATCCTTCGAGCATACTCAAAGTTTATACATTAGAATAATATGAACGCAGAATCGTGTTCATAAGTGCTGCGTTCAATACAACAAATCCGAGCTCACAAAACGCAACCATATTTCTTTCATTCATTTCACCTAACTCACAGTGAGGTACACCACAGCTTAAAAAAAGAACTCAGGTACTTCAGTCGATTAAAATAATGACAAAATTCGAAATCTCAGATGTCGGTTTGAATTCAATTCGTAGTTTGTAATAAAATTAAATGAAAATCAATGTTAACTGCGATATTATACAAGATTTTGCCTCCTTCAGCTGAGAGGATATCCTGTCGAGCTGCATTTGCATATTCCGCTCTTCATCTTGACCTCATTCCGGAGTTATTCGAACAGGGGTAAAAACGTTTTTCTTTTGGTAACCAGCGGGTATGCAGGAATACCTTACCAAGCCGTCAAGAAGCATAGCAATATGGTGGTAAACAGTACTGTTAACTTGCAAATACTACACTGGAAGAGCTAAAGTTTATACTCTCTAATAACATGACTGCCATTTTAAAATAATTCAAGTTTAATTTTTGTTCTTGTCCTCAATGTCACTGTTTCTTTTTCATTCACCATTCCACTCCAGTGATAATTGTAATAGGAGGGGGAGCTTATTCACCAGTATTTTGAGAGCGCCAGTTGCCACTCTGGAGTTGCACGCCTTCGATGTGTATGTTCCGAACCCGAGAAGCTAAAGCAGAATCGATCCAGTGTGCCATCTCTTTGGAGATCTCCAAAGAATCGGTTATGCTCTGATGAAATTTCGGGTGAAATAGGAAAGAGTCAGTCATGTTTCATCGCTAGCACATATCCTGGAACCCAAGTAATGTTAAACATGTTGACAATAGGATTTCGAAACTTATATCTTCCGAAATATGCTCTTCAAAATTTGCCTCTATAAGAAGCTATTTTAAGCAAATTCACTCACACTGGGTCCGTTTCTAATCATGAAAAAATCATATCAAACTGACAAACTTGCACAGTTTTCTAGCTCTCGAAGGGCATTCTTTATACAGTATGTCCCACAAAAACCCAAACCGAGTATTTATTTTCCCGTCTCAGTAATACCATCATAAGAAAACCAAAAGTATTTAATTTCTAGCAAAATTATCCTTCAAATTTAACCTATAGAAAAGGTATTACCGATTACGATGGTATTACTGATACGGGAAAATAAATACTCGGTTCGAGTTTTTGTGGAACATATTATTGTATATTATCAGAAATTTACTTCCAAAATTGACTGAGACGCTCGGAGCCATGAATGCTGTCGTGAGTTTTCCGACCCCTCGATCTGTTTGTACTGGCTCGGTAGAGGACCCTCCACACTAACGTGGAAGAGGCCCCAGTCTTCAATTAACTGATCGAAAAAATACTTCCCACGACCGACTTTTCGAGGATTACGAAAAATGGATCACGAAAGCTCATGGCTCGAACACAGACTGAGAAATTCTTCGGCTTGCAGATTCCGTCACAGAAGTAGAGTTCCAAAATTTCACATCAATTCTTCAGTTTGGAAACAACTGACATGAAGTCTCAAATGTGCAGCGGTGCAACTATATCGAGTAAAAATATTCCACCTAGTAATTCCCTACGTGTGTTTATTTATTGAAATTTTTTTGGTGTTGCTTCCGCCTCTCTGTCACGCTCTTCAAGTATGCTGAATGGCCGTATCTGTGATACGAGTTTTACCAGTGCTCAAGTACGAGAATATTTTAATCGCGGGTCCTATTAGGATGGATAAATTTGTTTGGCATCTACATCTGGAAAATTTATTCCAATCAAATATTGAATCCTGTCATTTTTGACTGGCTGTCTACAGTAGTGAGGTGATAATTCTGTTTCAACTGTTTAACATGATTTTGAAAATGAAGAGACAAGTACATAGCTTACCGTAAAAAATTTTCAAAGATTTGTTATCACTAAAGTGGCGCGATGCAGATAACACTGATATGTAAGTTCAACAACGCATGCAGAATTTCGTTTACCTAAGCTCAACTGCTTGTGTTGATGAGCAAAAACCTTACAACATATGTAAGTGAAATCAAATTTTGAAAAATTGAAAAGCGACTGTGAGCCTTGTATAAGAATTTTTTCGAGTTAAATGTATTTTTTCAAATGAGTTTGTTGGAATTGAAAGGAGCATGTAGAACATGACTCATAATGTCAAATTTTGGGAAAGAATATTTCATCGAGAAGGTCATCGTTAAAATAAGTCTAAATAGTTCTTAACGTTCTTCATGAATGATTAATGAACAAACTATAATAAGCAATTGTACAATGATATTGTTTGTCTACAACATCTAATGTATCAAAAAGATGAATTCGTAAACCATGATGAGGGAATGTTTCATGATCACATTTTTATCAATGTGCCATTCCGATTTTCATTTCTGAATTCATTGGGCTTGAACTCACCCTTGTATTAAAATTCCATCTACCACAAGTGCCTTGAGTTTAGTTTTGCATCTCACTGTTTAATTTTTCACCAGACTGTCCGAAATTTACTTAAAATCTTCTAAGCTATTCATGGAGTGTTTTTATTTTCGCAATAAATATCAGTTAAATGCATTCTGCTCCTAACCCTCTTAATGAGCAAAGGACATTAACTCTCTGACCTGCTAATCAGCTCGTACAGACCAATGAAGTCATATGCTGAAGATCTAGAATAGAGCTCATTTGCCACTGGAATTTGCTCTAAATTTTAGAGTGAAAAATCCAGTTCAAATGCTAGCACATTTCTCTCAACGTCACGCTCCGAGAGAAACTTTTCCGTCTCCAGCATGTTTAAAGGAGCTAGATGTTTTCTGAGCTGCCAACGAATTCTTCCTAATTTGTTGAAAACTTTGAGTCATGGAGTCTTTTCTTCACTTTGCAGAGTTTGTGAAGTATATCAGAAACTAGTCGGTAAATTTCTCTGAGATGTCACAGCGGAGAGACTCGAGTGAGAAGTGACGTGCTTCTCACACACACACACACACACGTGGGCAGGGATTTCGGTGTAAACAATTCACAAGGCCATGAAATTTGCGTGAAAATCGAGAACATATTCATTTTCCGCAGCCATTTTACGCTCTTGAATATACTGATAATGAAGTATTTCAAAAGACGTGAACGTTTTTCGTTTTTCACTGATTTACTGGAAATAAATAAGCAATGATGGTCCTTTTATAAATTAGACAGAATAGGATTACCAGATAAACAACTTAGCGTAGAAATAAATGTGTGTATAGCTTAAAAGAATTTTTCAAGTAGTCAAAGATTTCAGGCAGCCTGCATTTAGGAAAAGTTCAAGACCGTACATCTATTCCTGTGTGTTCGTACAAATTTCTGATTACCTTGTTTGTTTGTGAGTGCGCTGGTATGCATATTTGGATACATGGTTGTGATCGTCCATACCCAACGTGGGAAAATTCGGACGTATTGAAAAAACCCTGAAAATTTCAAGTTAAACTAAGGCGTAAATCACTAACGTTTCTGCTTACTCATTTTATTCAAAAATACTCTTACATATATATTGAAATTCATGTTAATTCAGATTCTAGTTGAGGGTGCAATAGAAGGAATAACTGAGCGTGACATCATCAAGGTATGGATTTGTTACCGAGTTAGAGATCAGCCCTCGGCTCTCCGAATGCAATCCCTAGGCTGAATTACTGAATTACTTGACTGAATTCCATGGTGTCCTGCAACTGTCACTAGCCTCTACAACTTGCGTTGCCTGTTTGCTTCAGAACTGCAGCTCTCTGATGGACACCAAAACGCTCACACTCGATTCTCGGGTTAAGTGAAATCAACGTATTCCGTTTATTTTAGTGACGTGTTGTCATGAGGACTTGAACTTATACGAATAAATGTTTGTCACAGTTATCTTCGGTAATTCATAACTTGAATGAAGTAGATGTTAATTAACTGGGATTGGTTGTTATTCGTTTGAAATAAGTTTCGGAAATGATGATGTCTAACTCGAAAATCGACTTTAGAGCGCATACTGATTTTAAACTTAATACTAGTTGGCTCCCTGGGATCAGTAAATCGATATTTTTTGACTAGATTTTTTTCGAATAGTTTTACTGTTAACAATCTGACGTGACACTTCCCATGACAGGTGCAGTCCCTTCAGAATTGATAGTATAGTATATTTAAACGTTAAAGATTGCTCTTTTATTACCAATGATTCGAAAAATTTAGCACTTTTTGCTAGAAAAACAATTACGGCTAGCTTTTCATAAAATATAATCCCTAGGTGAAACGCACTCGAATACAGTCTCTAAGAGCTGCATAAATGTTCCCGCCACATGGAGGTGCGCAAATGAGCAATGCTGATGACCATGAAATAAAAGGTTTAACGCAATGACCGGCAACTAGAAGCGATAAGGAGCAGGGATCGATGCTTGAAAGCAATGCTTAGGACCATTTTTAACGATGCGACCTTTCCCATCATGTAGTTCTATATTGTTAAGCCTAAACTAGATACCTTGGTAAAATACCTTGGTAGCGCGTAATTCTTAAATTCCTATCATAATGAGCATTTATAGTCTTCTTCGTACCAACCGTTTCGTCTCGCCTGACGAAGATGAGTTAGAATGTAATGTCAATATTTGTTTGAGGTCAAAAGAATAAGTTTTATGTTAAACACATAAAGGAAAGATACACGACAAGAGATACAAAACTGAATTTAATTAGATTTTGCTCGTTAGCTGAGTTGCAGTTCGAGTTCGTTCAAGTGAGTCAAATTTAGTGTATTAAAATTGGAGTGTGATGAACGGTAAAATAGCGAGCTAACAGAATCAATGGCGAAATCAAGTCAAACTCAGATAGAATTTCGCCATTGATTTCGTTACCTGGCTGTTTTACAATGCTGAGATCCCACCGAACATTTTTGGCGTTATTCAACGCTCTGACTGTGACGTGAGCCATATTTGGTCACTGAGGTAGTTTTCATTATGTTGCTGACACACCAGTAGTCACAAACTCAATTTAAAAAATGCCTAATCAAAAGTAATGCAAACATGATTACGTTAATATTTGGTATTGTTAACATTGCTCGCCACAATTGACTTTAAACTTGAATTGAATATTAAACTTTAGTTCTATCTCCCGTTGCCAAAGTGTTAAGATTAAAATTTATCATGGTGTTCCAAAAAAGAAAAATGTCATGTGAATGTTTATAAACACAGTCTTATTACCTGACATGTATCGAATAAAGCTTAATTTCTTTGCAAGCGATAAACGGCTGTCCTACAATGATTAAGTCCCAATAGCGTAATTTTATTTTTGGTCTCTTCAAGTCTTTGATTTAGGCTCAAATGTGAAAAGCTAAGAAAAAACATTAGAGAATGATTTTTTTTTCATGTACAAGTTTTAAAATTAATGCA
>JACJUY010003970.1:54689-79603 GCA_014220935.1 Platorchestia sp. MABIK | reverse complement strand
GAAATGAAATATTCGGGAATTCTATCTCAATTTGAATAGGGTAAATTGTCAGGAGCATTCTATTGTTTTGTATGAATGTGATAGAATAATTATCATGGAATCAAATATGGTCAGAATAATTTAGAAATTTCTAGTTTAAACAAGAAACAAGTTACAAGTAAAAGAAAAGGGCTGCTTCTATCTTCTAAGCTCATTTTGAACCACCAAAGTGAGTTTCATCTGTTTTCAAGTATACTGCGTCACTATCGACATCCTCCAATCGGATTTTGTTTCGATTTTACAATAGATAGAATCATAAAAACCGCCAGTTTTGCCACTTTTTTAACAACTTGAAGTTTTCTTACGTTTTCCTTTCCATTTGTTATCATATGCTTCATTTTACAACTCTTCCATGAAATTATCAAATACTTTCTTACTTAATCCGCTGAATATAGAAAAGCACTTGAATGTTTTGACTCTATTCAATTTCATTTACCGTTGATTTATAAGTTCATTTTTACTGAAAGATAAACAGCTGGAATTATGTATTATCGTGCATGAGCATACACAATAACAATTTAATTGTTCGCATTCAACTTAAATTTATTGAATATTTTTATTTGGTTTATTAATTTAATGTGAAATGATAATTTAGTAATTTAATTGATTAATGGTTCTCCTACTGCGCGTGCGATCTCTTCTGTAGTGCCTCACCTGGATGGTCATGCATAAAGGGCCGCATCACGTAAAACTCTCAACAAAAACTCAGTCTTTTACTTCATCATTGTCCACTTGAATAAACGCATGCGAAATTTTGCAGTCAACAGTGTTTGCTGGCAGTCAACAAGGCTGGCAGTCAATCCCCAGTTCAAACAAATACGCCGAGGTAATCGTGAGGGCCAGTAAATAAGAGTTAATAACGCAACCCTTGTGTAGCTAGGAGTGTCATCAATAGCTATTGAAATCAAGTTCTTAACATTATTTGTCTGAAGTTTTTCCTGACATAATTTTTACTGTTTCATGAAACGGTGCCACTGGGAACGATCCTCCAGTGCTGCACTTCGCAGAGCTCTTTCTCTACGCAGTAAGGGGAACATTCATAATACTGCTACGATTGTCTTTTTCAAGGACCATTTTTCCTGCTGTTTGTTTCCCAACTCCAAAAGTAGAGGGTGGTCAACCCTCCATAAAACATTTTTAAATCTGCTCGGTAGTCAAAAAAGTTTACGACAATTGTAATGAAGGTTCATTATCAAACTTAGTATTGTTCGTTTAAAGAAAAAATTCAGTATCTCCGTCGCGCTCGTGTTAGAAGGGATCGGAAAAATTTGAAAACCATTGAGAGATTTGCTTCTCACAATCTTGAACATAAATACGACTAATATTCGAGAACTACCGGGAAATGAAAAGAACATTTTAGACGATGAAATGAACAATATTCTTAAATCTTAATCCAGAATGATGATAGTTTAACTTTTTTGCTAGTAGAAGGTTTTTTTAGGAATATAATTTCATACAATGATATGACTTTTTAAAAGTGATTCGTTGGTTGATAGAAACAGAACAAAGAGAAAGTTTTTTGACAAATTTTTGATCTAGTTGATAGTTGTTGAAATGACTTCCTTTTTCAGGCATAGGTTCATACGAGATGGCAGAATGCTAAATCTTTTATTTTTAGGCTTTCTTGGTTAACGTTCATCCCCGTTCGAATTCAAGGGCTGTGACGTATAAAATCCTCGCATGAAATAGAGCACAATAATTGATCCAAACTCAAGATTTTATGCATTATTGCAGCCACACGTAGCTTCTCATTGTCAATCAAGCAAAAAAAGCGATACACGTGGAACATTAAAAATAACTTAACTACGAACAGAATGTGAATCCGTTTCTCCTCCGACAAAAATTAACTTCTTTTTTAGCCTTCCAATGCAAAAATTTTTAGCCGCTACGCTGTATTTTGTATATGAACAAAAACTTGACATTCAGAAGTTGAATAAATGTCAATGTTCAATTAATTTTTGAATATAACTGAAGTGAATTAATTTTCAATATTGTCGGAAAACGTCGAAAATATTAAACGTGATTTCTTTGATCAGAAGGCACACCACAGCTTTCTTGTGATTGGGATTCGCAGTTCAAGTACTCGTATAAATGCCAATTTTCTTTACAATGAGCAGTTTTTTCACCATTATTTCGAAATATTTCATTACAAGAATGCGGTATTCTCCCTTTTGTACATTTTAACGAACATGATTAGGAAATTCAGTTTAAAATGATTTCACTTATTTTAAGAGAGCATGAAACGCGTGCAATTCCAACTCGCACAGTATCAATGTTCTCACCTTGACACCATCTGACTGAGAACACAGCAGCAAAAAAGTCCACTCGCCAATCTATCGTTTTTATTATTGGTTGCAATTAGGGCTAATGACAGAGAAGAAAAATAGCTCAAATCTTAATACCTAAACAAAATGGACGTTCGCATAACAAATGATAACATAAGGTCATCCTCAGTGTCTGAAGAAAAACGAAAAATTTTGAATGAGCTTTTATAATAATGAATATTTTCCTCATACGGAAAACCTAGAGAGACAGGAAACTAGTATGACAAAAAGAAGCCAAAAAAAAAAAGAAAAGAGCAACAAAACTACTAACGAAAGCTTAAAAAGAAAAAACCTATTTGGTTTACAGAAGATGAGATTGAGAATGATTCAAAAAAGGTTCATCGCATAAAATGAACAGAAATTATACAGTACAGAGGTGTATTATACTGGAAGTAAGTACAATTAACTGGAAATTTAATTTCAGTGGCATATCGCATTTTTCTGTATGGATAGCATCAACAGAACGAATAGAATGAGAAGAGAACGGTTCTTGTGAAAACTAGTACAGTCTGCTTTGCCTCATGAACTGCGAGTGCTCTGGACGTATGTAGAGGCCACGTATGTTAACTTGCGCAACTGTGTTTTTTGGTCAAAGACGAGAGCAGACATTCTGGTCGCTCATCTCTTCAATCCCAAAATTACTGATTATCTATGTTAGTGGAATACCTAAACGGCAAGTGAGTGAAATTCCTAAACAGAAGCGACGGTAATTTTTTTTTAGTTCTTCTGCCTCAAGTTTGAAAAACGGAAGGGTTCCATACAGCTTTTCTAAGGAGCGTGATTAAACAAGGGAGCAGTACAAAATATCGATTCTGAAAATTCTGATAAAATGGTAACTCAGTTTTGTCAGAATTTGACTTGAGAAGTCGTTTTTACCTAGTCATATTACCCACAATTATTTAACAATAATTATTTCGAATGTATATAATATTCGGTCATTTTGCAATTTTTGTGGTAAACTTCCTTTAACGCGTGCTCTCGTCTGTCATCTATAAGCATACTGTGCGGACTTGTGCGTCGGAATACATTGGCTCTACTGCTCGAGCTCTTGCTGTGTGTATGACAAAGTATGTTGATGGGATTAGCTTTGGCCCATTTGCAATCCCTCCCACTCGTGTTTTCTGTTTTTAGTTTTTATTCCAATATTAATTCATTGATATCGAATTCACGAATGTGCCATCCAGATGTGTTTTTTCTAAAGTTTTCACAAATAACTTTTTCCACGACAATCGAATGAATTATTTTAAACAAGCTAAATTTGTTTCACTCAAACAAGCACGGGCAAGACGAAACTAAGACAAACTTTGCCGATGCACACTATGTTTCGAATTGCTATTTGAATCTTTTTTCCGTCTGGAACTCCACTATTTTTTAAACAGCTTTGGTGGTACCATCTTCCTAGAGAACATTTCTGCTGAATATTTTGAGTAGTTGTGAAGACTCACCGCTGCTCCCTGTAACCGTTGGTATCTCTACGCAAGTTTTACATTGAAGATCAAAAAGCTGTTCGAAGAGGATGTCTCGTGCCATCTGATCGTTTGTTATAAGAATAAAATTATACATTTTTATTTATTTCTTTAAATTCGATTTCACGGTGGAATATTTCAAAACTGTCAGATATACGATATGCACGGTGAAGTAATGTTATTAAACATGATTTGATATATCCCTTATAAATACAACTGAAATAGTTCGTACTTAAGCCAGTAAATGTTGGTTTCCTGTAGACAGAGGTAATGAGCCTGGAGTTTGACTTTTTCACGAGTACATCTAAGAAAGGGATTTGGCCATTTTGTTCTATTTCCATGGTAAATTTAATATTAGGATGAGATGCATTGATATATTCGTAAAAACTAGTGGCTTCATTTTCAGAGCGGAAAAAAACAAACGTATCGTCCAAATTTCTACGATAGAATAAGGGCTTAAATTCTGTAGGGCAGAGGGTCAAAAAATTTGCTTATTTTTTGAACTTTTAGAACTTTCTGTATTTACGATGTTTTTTTATTTTTTGACCTTTTTGTATTTTTTACAGCACTGAAGATGGAATTAAAACATTCCGAAACGTTTGCCATAAAAAAGAAATAAATAAAAATGTATATTTTTACGTTGGTTCTTCTTTTTATTTTACGCGTAGGAATAAAATTATTTATAAAATTATTTCATTGGAGACTCATTCGCGTGACTTACTTAATTTTTGTGGTTGTTATTCAATAGTATTTCTCGAGGATTCTTAAGCAAAGAAAAATATAGATAGCTTAAGCTTCGAGAGATAATTCTATTAGTGAGTGCTGCAACATCATTTTTTTTCATTCACTAATGTATCTCTCATAATCCATACAGATGCCGGCTTACACAACATTTGTATTTTGAAACTGAATATATCATCTTCCAAGTGAAATATCTGGTAAAAGAATTTTAAAGAATCTAATGATCTTCAAGTTTATGTCTTTATTCGTCAGAAATAGAATCTTGAGAAGAAACAAAAATAATTTGTAGGGTAATTCAAGCAGCAGCTACATTTTCAGGGTGTTTGTTACTGACTGAACTCTTACCTTACTATATTCTCTGCTGGTATGAATTCAGCCATAGAATATACAGTGTGCACAAGTGCATTCAACAAAGATCACATTCTACGCCTTCTGGTTGAATTTTTCATACTATTTCATTACGTCAAACATTTAGATTTCTAATTTTCAAATAACATATTTAGAGCATGTTTCTTCCAATTTCATTCCATTAACTTTCATATGACTTATTTCTGATTTGATTCTCTGAATTTTGTTCCTAACTGAATAGGAATTTGTACGAATTTTCTAACTTAACATAACATAAGAAATTTAAGCACCTTTAAAGGTGCTCGCAGTGGCACAGTGGTTAAGGGCATCGCCCTTGCATGTAGGAGTCGAGGGTTCGTATCCCGGCGCTGGTGCGGCAATTTTCCCCGTTGGGTATAAGGGAAAGCTCAAGCACAATACCCCACTCAACCCAGGTGTCGGAAATGGGTACCGGCTTTACGGGGGAACCGTCATGGTGTCCTACATATAGTGTTAGTTACAAGGCATTTGAAAAACCAATGTTCAAGATCATATGTATCAGGCTTGATTGGAAATAAAGCATCCGAAGATGCCGATGTCTGTTTTAAGATCTCCAATATTTAAGACTTCAAATACAGTGTATTTTCATTACACTTGAGTGATTTGGGTCCTTGACTCCACTCTGACTTTCAAGTAAAGTTCACTTCCACACACAAGAGAATTACTCTTGCCTTGACCCCAGCCGATGCTCACAATATTCAACTTGCACCAAGAAAGAGGAGAATTCGCTACCGTGAGATCCTCTAGACATCTTAATGAGAGCTTCTATGGGACTTTCTGTATTTGCTGAGGCAGCAAACGTTTTGAGCTCCATAAATATTTACCTATGGCTTCAAAAGCAAGAACAAGGGCGGGATATCAAACAAAGGCTTCCTGGCGCTTCAGGCTGCTGCCCAGGGAGATGAAGTGCCTGCTGGAGTCAGAAGTCTTCAGCTCCAAAAGACGCGGCCGCGCCCGAAAGAGACTGCTTCATGCGTCCGGGTCTTGCTATGAGCGCTTAAATGAGCAAGTGTCGAACCCGTGTTACTGGAAATGGAAAAAAATTATCACGTGGATTTTGGTAGTTCAGAACCTCAGCAGGGAACGTGAAAATGAAATATTTTCTGGAAAAAATTAACACGTGGATTATGGTTGTTAAAAGCTTCAGCAGGGAACATGACAATGAAATATTATTGCATTGAGACTGAGAAGCATCGGCTTCCAAATATTCTGCTCACAAAGAGAGTTGAAATGCTGGTACACTAATCTGCATTTCAAAAACAAGTAGGTTATATAGGAAAGTGTCCTTAATTAAGGGATGAACTATTTCTCGATAATAAAACATCACACTTGGACTGTCCGCACAAGGAAAAATTATTTTTTTATCGTTGAGTATTACTGCACTAATACGTAGGCAATGACGCATTGCACATTACAAATACATTATATTGTCACAATGAGTTTTTCACCGTAATCTACTAGCTTCAATTAAATTTGAATTAAGGTGAAAATGAAATGCGCAGGGAAACGAAAAACTTATAATCTATCAACAAAGTATTTAAGCCATGTAGTGCGGTGCGAATGAATAACTATCGAGCTTGTATTTGTAATTAGCCCGTTTTCACCGACTCTCCTCTTATGAGGACATGTAAAAAAACCTGTTTTACAAAAATTAATTTGGTGTTATAACTATTTATACAGCTTTCAGTGTGCGTTTATATTCAGTACTTGCTCTGAACTCAAAATCGTTAGAGTATTTCAACGTTATTTTGTCTAAATAAGGTGTTGAAAATAGAGAAACCTAGCATGTCTGAGAAGCTCTCAAATCGTTGCTACTTTTTTCTCATTTATTTGTGTTTGCAAGGTCCTTCATTGATATGTATTTACAAATAGTACATACCTTCATTTACAATCGGAAAATCCATGATTAGTGAGTAATAATTTCGCAATAAAGAACAAAATGTTGCTGTCCTCGTGTGATGACACGTGGCGTATGTGTGGCCAAATCTGATGTTGTGTGCGCGGTACATGTCCAGACGTGTTGCGACACTTTTTTGTGTGTTGCAGATAATTATACGAGCAGACTGCCTGCAGCTGAACTTCACTGCATTAAAATATTTGTGCCTTGCAGAGAGTAAACACCTCCCTCTCATTTTTATCAAGTGAGTGTCAAAGGGACTGTTCAGGTAACGAATATTCGACTTGGGTGAACCGGTGATGAAAGAAAAATAAGGTTTTACAGTTTACTTGAAGTTCAACAATTTAAATGAGATGTAGTACAGAGCAAATGACAAATACACAAAATAAGAAATGAATGAAAGAGACAATCAAATAATAAATACGGACACCTATAGTTAATGAATTTAAACGATATGCAATTCGCGCAAAATTCAAACCTCGGTACTACCACAGCAACGAAATAAAGAACGCCTAAACAATGCTGTTGCGAGCCGACGGCACAGAGCAGACTTGACCCTCGATTCCAGTGTAGAAGTGAAAGCCGAGGTTGTGGGTTGAATAAATGCCATGGAAGACGCGTGGTGGCAAATATTGAAGCCGGATATTCTGATTTCCAGAAACCGTCCCCCGCAGCCGCCTCGGGCACACTTCTGTTCTCAACTCAAAGTTACGTTGGAAAAATGCGAGTTCTTCTAAACGTTCAGGAACCGGTTAGGTTGTGGCGGGGCTTGCCCCGAGTATCCCAGTCTGGGGGTCGACTGGCGATCTCACTGAAGAATACACCGAAATGAAAGTGATACACACTAAAACATGAAATGATGAAAATAGAAAATATCGGCACGGCTATCGCGTCAAAACTAACTGATAGATAAAGCATATAAGTTTTGTAACCCACAACGCACCTCCGCCTCGAGCGGTGACTGCTGAAGCTATGAATAAACACGCAAATTCCCAAATTCCACCGACTTTATTATGCAAGGTGTTCCGTTGAGCAGGCGGTGTCTTTTAAAGCAAGACTACAGTAAAGATGAACGCTGATTTAACAAAATAGCAAACTGAAGCACAATACCGGGCGACATACGTTTACAAAGTTAAACCAGAAAACCCTTTTAATTCTTACGTCTTTCCATTCCCTTGACAGAGACACATATAAACAACAAGATGACCTACATAAATTAGTGCGTGTATACTTGTTCTGAAAGTGAGAATAATTCAAATGTTTAATAGCACTCCTTTGAATAATTTTTTTATTCTATTAGGAATGGTCGCAGTTGATGTACTCGGTGTCCTTCGTTAATGTTTTAGTATAATTCCAAGACTAAATTACTAATAATGTAATAAGTAATAACACCAATTTTCAATTATTTTTTAATTGAAATTCCATCATCACAGATGGCTTTGTGGCGAAGAGATGAAAGAATTGCTAGAAATAATATTGCAAGACGATTCCTTCATTGAAGAAGAGGAAGAAAATGTAGACATCGTAATAATTCCTTCTGATGTGCTTGAGTTGACAGATGATGAGTACATTGATGAAGATGACGAAGTAAGTTCCAGACGTGGTAGGAACACTTGAGCTAAATCCGTCGGATTCTTTAAAACATTACAGCAAATATCTGCAGACAGGGAAGTTGAAATTAACGCTGAAAAACCGCCTCATACGCAAAACTAAACACCGACAAGACGCTGAAAAGTCACAACAACACGATCTGACCTCTAAACTGATTGGATTGACACTAAGGGAAATCTTTGAGGAGCTAATTGCACCAGAAATTTTCGATCACATAGTGAGGGAAAACACTCGTTATGCCGTTCAGGACAAGAATCAATCGACATTTTCATTCAACGATAAGGAATCGAAAACATTCATTGGTATATTGTTATTCTCTAGTAATCATTCACTTCCTGGGGAACGATACTGCTGGTTACGTTAGGAAGATTTAGGAATAGAGCTCATCAAGAGAGCACTGCCAAGAGATCGATTTCTGAAAATACAACAAATGCTTCATTTCTGTGACAATAAAAATGCTGCTGATAATAAATCCGACCATGGCTTCAAAATACGTTCATTTGTGACAATGCCTCAGAAGTCCTTTTCTAATTTCGAAATTTTCGAGACGCGAGTAGCTGTAACTGAGATGATGGTAAAATATCATAGCAGGAACTCGTTGAAACAATTCTTTTGAGGGAAGCCTATTCGGCTTGGATACAAACTTTGGGCACTTTGTGAACCATGAGGCTGATGCTACAATTTTGACCTCTATTGTGGAAAACAAGCATCAAAAACAGGACAAGTGTTCCTCTTGACTTCAGAGTTGTTAACGACATGTTAAGATTATGAAAAGTCCTGAGCAGCACTGCGTGTATTTCGATAATTTCTTGTCTTCCATTCCGCTGTTCATGCATCTGAGAGACAAAAACATTGCAGCAACAGGTACCACGAGGAAAAATTTGGTATTGAGTTGTCCACTCATGGAAGATCCTGTAAATTGGGGTAAGGATCATTTGATTTTAGATTTGAAGGGAAGGGACTGCAGAAATTCTAATCCTGAAATGGAATGACAACAGCAGTGTTACGGTTGGAACTAACTTTGTTGAACCATTGTCAAGTGTCAGCCAAGAGCTACCTGGAGAACGCAGACAGGGTGCTGGCAAAAGACCACAAGTCGTAACTTATCACTCGACGTACAGAGGAGGAGATGACCTTCATGTCTGGTTAATTGGAAAATATTCTATCTCCCTACTAGCAAAAATGTGGTACTGGCTTTCAGTTGTCTTTTACTTGGCAGTAACGAATGCTTGGATTCTTCACAAGCGAATCAATGATCAGAAAAACTGCTTATCAGCGAAGAATTTTCGCAGACATATTTGCTTAGCTTACCTGAAGCGAAAGTCTTGTAATGCCAGCAGGAATCCTCCAAATCCCATCAGATGTTCGATGTGACCGAATTGGCCACTGTGTTCGTCAGAGAAAAGAACAAAGACGATGTCAGAATAAGTATTCTGGAGTTAAGCCTCGTACCTACTGTGTAAAATGTGATATAACACTGTGTGCTGGATGCTTCCAGAGTTATCACACTAAATCATAGATTGACGTCTGTATGACCTTGGTTCTGCCTAGTGTCATCATGTGAGGGCGGGCTGTTTTGTGTTTTTTTATAAAATTAATTCATTTGGCAGAAAAATTTTGGGTCATTTACCATTGTTTTGTAGCAACTGTGAACTTTACGAACTTTGGTGAACAAGAAATTAATGCCGGCACAAACGGGTTGGTCAGAACAGTCATTCACTAAAGATAAAGATTGGCTTATTTACATATCCTTATTGTGAGAAATTCACTTATCAAGCTCCGGGGGATGAAAAATCTCACGATATAAAATGGCTTTGTTTTATCAGGGGGAAACCATTACCAAATGTAAATAAATTATGCGTGAAAATTCTGTTAAATGGTGTTATGAAAAGAGATAGATAACCTACAGATTTTTTTGCCCAATTAGTTTATAATTAAAAACCCGGATGGAAAAATTCGAATCGTTATTGATAAAATATCAAATTGTTATCATTGTAATTAGTTTCCTCTCTTCCAATTTCTTAGTGTAAATTTGGCGTACGGATCATGATTTAGCCTGGCTTAAAATGAACCGGTTCGCAAAGTTCCAACGTCGCTTAACTACTTCTTGATTTCCATTTGAAAAACTGAAAACACGTCTGATGTAGTAATCCTATTCTGGAGTGAAAACACAAATCATCAAAAAATAAATGAATTCTGAATTTTGTGGCAGCTTGCCAGCTTCCCCCACAGGAACACGCCAAGCTAGGCAGGGACGTCGAACTATTTAACGTATTTTTCCAATAGTTTAGCAACAAAAGTTCAGAGGCATGTTCGAACCAAAGAAGAATATCGGCTTCAAATTCGATAGTTGCACTCGAGAAGAATGCTTCAATTGAGGTCAAAACTTCGGGTGCGAGATCAAAATAAGGGCTGTCATGAACGATTTTGTGCTGTAATATTTACCGATAGATTTTTGATTACTGATAAGTTGGATATTCGATACTTTGATGCTTTACTCCGTAGGAAGTACAGGATAAACAACAGGTTCTGATTAGTGGGGGTTATCTACCATAAGCTATTTTTCTATCATAAGCTATAAAGATTGGCACCCATAACGGATACTACTAGGTTACATTAGCTCTTAGCCTTCGGGGCTTCTTTCTTGCTACCTTTACATCTCTCGACTTCCATGCTTGCTTCGCTACCTCTTATTTGTCTTCTCTTTCTTTTTCCTTTCTAACATGTTGTCTTTATGAGCAGAGTTACCCGTGGGTACAAAATCCTACAAAATCCGATTACAAAAACTTACTGAACATGACTGTTTTGATGATTGTTTTTGAATACTAAATTTTTTCCTCTATTTGGAAAAAACTTCCAAGAATGAAATAAAAAATTTATTTATGCATCCAATGGGTCCAAGTATTTTCAAATCAGTTCACTATTTTCAATTTCATGGCATTGAAAGTTAGGTATATTTTAAGTAAGTAAGGTTTATAAACACCCTGTACATATTGAAGAGTGCTAGGCCCCTTGACTGAGTTGTCTGAGTTAATATTAAAGTTTCATGAAATACGAATGAGAGAAATGAAACGAGGCGAGCTACAGTTATCCTGCTATTCCAAAAGAAAAAATAACATTTGTAAGTGCTAATTCATTCATCATGAGACCCACTATCATAGCTCATTTGCATTATTCAATATATTAGGTTTAGAGCAAAACAATGACACATTTTTAAAACTTATTACATTAAGAACCACTCTTAGCGCTTTGTTTAATTGACCTTGTTTTGTATTCAATTCAATATGAGATGTGAATTTAATTTTCAAGGGTCCAATTTCATAATTGGATGTATTTTGCGGATTCAGCAAAGAACTTGAACTCATTTTCGTTTTTTCCTAACTATACTTGACATTCAGTAAATTTTGAATTTATGATTTCTGCATCTGTTTACATAATCTTCGTTCTGTGTTGATGGGGGTGATCCATCAGCTTGAAAGTAAACGTATTTTTTCCGAAGACTATCATGAAAATTAAGTCATGATCTTTGCAAGTTTGTTATTTACCACATTACGGTAAATACCGGCTAGTATTGTACACTTGTATCTATGGTAGCAGTTCGCGGCAGGAATATCTTATGTTTTAAGGATAGGAGAAGTTTTCCAGTCACATCGCAACTGCTGAGTTGTAAAGGCTGCGTCAGCGTCGGCTGTGTAGCGTTTACATGCAGGCTTGACAAACTACACAGGTAACTCCAACAAAGTGCGACAGAACATCCTACGCACAACACGATATTGAAAGAGATTTTATTAAAAATATTATTATTATACTTCTTCGGAAATTCTGACTGATTTCCATATCAATAAGTTCGGTTTTATTTATCAGGTAATCATTCAAAACCCAAAATAATTGTCCTAGATGCTAGTTAGTATGCCTGAATAAGCTGTTCAAAATGTTTTTCTTCTGTTTTACACGTCAGAGTCAGTATGTTACACGTTACAAAATGTTCTTTGTTTTTATTTTGAAATGTTGGCTGGGAGAAAAACGCAGCCTAATTTACCGATTTCCTGTTAACTGCTGTCATCCGGAACAATCATAACGAACTATCAAAGGACAGTACTGTCTCATGAGGTACCCTCAGAAACAAAAAATACAGCAAATCGCGTTTTTGATTGAGAACTACCAGCACATACATACAGTTGTACATTCTATGAGACTCAAGAAAAAAGCTGTACTTGCGTATATTTTCTGTCAGAGTGGATTTCTGACATAAGTTTTTTCCTACTGTGTGAACGTGTTTTGTATTCGTATATAGAAATATTACAATGAACGTGTTGTTATCGGCATTTTTAATACATGACTTGCATCGTTTATGCTCTAGTTAGAAAAAAAATTGTATTTTTGAAGCACTCGCTCATATTACTTCGCAGAAAATCCGCAACCTGATTTCGGATTCGGTTCATTTTGCTATGCTTCTTTTTTCTCACTCTGCTCTATTTCTATCACCTACAGCTAGCCTCCAAATTTAAATTTAATTTTCATGAGCGGCTGATTGAATACCGACATAAGTTTGAGAAAAATGTCCTGAAAATTGTTTTAAGGATAGCGAATATTCTTGTTAGCAATTATGTGAATTTACACCTACAAGTCCGTAAATTAGGTTTCACATATGAAATTTTTCACAAAGACGAAAACATAAATGAAATGATTTATTGATAAAATTCAATGATAAAAATCGCATTCAAGAATCCAAAGAAGATTTTTCTTTGAACATTCTAATTAGAAATAATGTGAAGCTAAAGAAAACAACAACACGACGCACCAGGTGGTCACACACAATGTTCACGGTCCCCATCTCATTTTTGTAGGAGATTAAATGAACCATACGCGCGCAGTCTCCGTACTTGCGGCTCCCCCCTGAGCAAAGCTTCTGCTCTGATAAACCAATAATAAGATTGCTTCTCGGTAGAGATGGCGCTCTGTTGCTGATGAAACGTGTGCACAGCGAATTTCTTGTCATTGATGAGGAACTCGCTACTGAATTTAAAATTTCCTTGAAGAAAGGTTCTTGTGAGAATTATATTTTGATAACTCACACGCTGATTTATGTAACAGAGATGAGTTACTTGTTCAAAAGAGATTTAGTTTTAGTTTAGGCGATTGTGAAAATGGGGAGAAATCCCAGTATTTACATCGTATTCATCTTATTTAATTAAAGTAATAAACCTGTGAAGAAGTTTACTTACATGCGCAGCGACGGGCAAATATCACAATTGCAGATTATAATGTTTTTGGCATTAAAAAGCAAAACTCAGTTGAAAATGAATTCCTTAGTACATCGTACAGACCTACAAGAATATATTCCATGAAATGAACTGGAACAATTTTTGTGATAGTTTTATATGAACTCTAGTTAATTCTTCCCATTTTATCCATTTTAATTCTTCCCATTTTATCCATTTTAATTCTTCCCATTTTAACTACTCCAAAACACGGAGTGTCACTTGAAGCATTTTGCGCCTGAGTAAGAGGACAGCGCTAGAATTTAGTTTCATGAAATTAAATATGCTCCTGGCTATTTATTGAGCAGGTTCCAACGAATGTACACATACCCAAATGTTAGAAAGTTTTCACGAGTTTCAGCGGAATCAATAGAATTTTAGAATGATTTTCTTGCGGAAGTCAGTTTCAAGATTGTTGTAATGGGCAAATACTCACTCATAAATGCAAAGAAAACGGAATCAAATGACACACTCTTTTTTATGAACATAATTTAGTTAGAGATATTCTAACATGATCAAAATAAATAATAATTTTAATCAAACCTATTCATAAATCATTCGAAAAGATGCAATCTGCAAGTAGTAATAATGCAGACAAATAACAGACAACAGCTTTAGCTTTTGGGAATAGCAATAAATGGAATATGTACTGAAGGTTACTCCAATTTAAATTTTTTTTTCTGTATCACAACTAAACTCAAAAGAAGTAACATGTGTTAAAACTCTGGGCAAAAGTTGGCGTTATTTTGTGGCTGCTTTCTTCTACAGCGTTTTGTTTCCAGCTTCAGTTGAGAAAGAAGTTCATGTTCATGTTCAAAGAAGTTCAAGAAGAAAGTAGAAGTTCTGAACGACATATTTTCTGCACCCGATGTTAAAGGAACTATTCTTTTATGAACGAATTTATCAATTCAGGGGAAAGGATTTTGCGATGTTAGATTAATGTATTGGAATTAAAAATATAAAAATACGTAGAATGTCTCATACGGCAAGGCTCTCAAAAATACTTGTGATCGAGAATGATCACCGCTGAGCACCGGCCTGCAGGTTGTCAGTCCGTGTTCTGGGAATTTTTACACTTCGTTCGATTTTACAGAAAAGTTAGAAACGTCAATGCTTCTGTAAATAAAATTTGATTCTGTAACCTGATTCTGTAAATCAAGGTCTCTACGGTGGCTTTAATAGCAGCTTTATATTCTCGAATTAAATAAACATGCATCCACAGTTTGAAAATGTGAACTGGTCTTTTATTTAAATGCATTGCCGCATCTGTGAGCAGACATGTTGTGCGTCGATCGCACATGTTATTTGCGTGATAAATTAGTCGATAATTTTTTTTGCAATTTTACCTTCAAGCTAACATTTTCATAATCATTATCTTTAACTAAGAGCTTGGGTTCTATACTTAGGAAGCTTTTTCTAACGATTTACGATTAATATTCGTTGAAGAATTTATCGGATTGTAGTGAAAGTGTTCGTTGAATTCCAGTAAAGCTCACTCATTTTTTGTCTGGTACAGCTTATTCTAAAAGTTAAGTTAAACAAGCACTTTTATTTCGACCAACAATTAGCAACGTTGGCTTCAATCACAGAAGTAAAAAATATTCGAAAGGAAAAAGTGAATGTTGTTTATCCTTAGGATTAATTAAACCATGCTGATAGATGGGAGGCACAAAGAACCAATCACAAGAAAAGAAAAAAGTTAAAGCAATCACAAGAAAGCAATCACAAGAAAAAGTTCATATTAAAAGTTATAGTTAAACAGCGGGGGAAGTGGAATCATGTTTTATTTCCAAGCCTTCACACCACGTCGCCTCAGACATGAAAACAATTTCATCACCACACTTCAAACGCCTCACAATTCTGACTTTATTTTGAGGATAGAAATATCACTGGAGCTTGATTTCGCTGATTAATAAAACGTTCTCCGAAATAAGTAAGAAACATCGATATGTTGGCCGTTTCACTAGATTTTACACTTTGCTTTCTATCGATGCAAGTAAAATGTCTTCATTTTGAAGTCAACTGAAGATAGACCACCTCCAGTCAATTGAAGGAATCGACCAACAATTCTTAGTTGTCGAATGTGTTTAGCTTTTTAAAATAATAATTGAATTCCTATTAAGAACTTCGCTCTGTAGGGGCAAATTTTGATTATTTTCCTCAAGTTTGACTTGTAAGTTTGAGTTTGAAATACGGAGTAGTTATTGGCTGTTAGCTGCTCAAGTGATGTACAGAAATTAATAATTTTTGAATTAACAATGAAATGAGAGAAGAATTTTTGATTTGTTGGATAATTTCTGACGTGATGATTTATTGATGTGTAAAATATAGTTTGATACATAATAATTCAACAGAGTAATTCATAAACACCGTAGTAGATTTATTTGTACATGTACACCATTGAATACGTGGTAAAATATTTATGTGTTACCAGTAACCTACGAGTAAAACCTCATAAAAGAATTGCTTTGATAACGTCCCCCACTATAAGTGTTTGCCTGAACACTAAATACTAAGTACAAATATTTATTTTTAATTGTATATTTATCTATTTAGAAACTCAGCTTTTTTGGTTCAAATGTCGTGAGTTTGACACCCTGAGTTTGGCCGGCTTGATAATTTTTGGTTCGTACTCGCAAATTCATCAGTAGGAGATTGAGTCTGTAGCACACAGCCACAAGTTCGCTACTTTTCTTTGAAACTCTGTTCCAATTTACCTCTGCATTAGTCATTCGGGCAATATAGCACGCTATAGCAGTTCCAGATTTCAGAATAAATGAACTAATTAATTAATTGCTTATGTTCGGTATTAAAAATATCTGCGATATTTGAATGTCGCAGTTTTACAAGAGCAAATAAAACCATTTGAAAATAAGCAATTTGGTCCCATACATTTCGAAATTTCTAAAATTTTCTCTTCAGCGAATTAAATGGTGAGAAGAGAAGAGCGAAAATATCCCATAACAGAACATTTTCACAGCTCAGCGCACCAGGTTTGCTACACCGAACATGAAACTTAAAGTATATTTAGTGAAACATATGAAATTGAAAAAAATTCTTATAAATTGTTCTGCTACTTCCAACATTTCAGAAGACAAAAAGTAATTGGACAGTAATAATTACATTGAATTTCTGAATTGAATAATTTGCACACTCTATTGTAACTTTATATCTGAATAAACTCGCTCATTGCGCTGTGTTTTTTAGTGGCACCTGAATGGCCAACGCTCTTGCAGGCCGATGTATTTTACAAATTGAAGAATAATTGATGTCGTTAGGGCATGAATAATGAGTCTTCGTTTTGGATGGAACTGGGGTTCATTTCCTTGTACACCACAATAATGTTCACTTTCCATTTGAATTCTTTATATCCTCCACTCATCATATATGCACACTGGTTCGAGTTGCACGAACGAAGAAAATGAGATACGTACCTCAGCGTCAAGTTCGCCACAAATTTTTCATACAGTGCGATAAACAACCTTTACAATTTTTCGTCTCCCTCATAATCCAGAAGGAAAAACTGGAATAATGCAAGCAATAGGATCAAGCAGCGAAAATGTTTCAAATCGTGCGAAAAATAACAACTTTTTTTCTTCGTCTAAAACAGGAATAATGAAATCACAGGATCGTGTACCGGTAAAAATATACGCTCCTCAATTGCAGAATATTGGTCTCATGAATTATTTTGATGATCGATTTTTAACACTGCAGAGACGAGCACTCGGTATAATTCGTGCGGCCTCCAAAGCTAGCGTTAAGGCGCGTTATTTTTAAAGGATCATCTCGCCTGCGTTTTGAGGCGATGCTGAGCTGCTCGGCCTACAGAGCGTCAATGCTGGAATATCTTTCATTCACCTAATGAAATACGTAAATCAGTGAAAAGGTTTTGCACATTTAATGGGGAAGTGACAGGGCTTTCATTCACGAAATAATTCAAAAAAGTGAATGGAGTTCACACATTTCATCGTGAAGGGGCAGGGCTTGCTTTGTTGTCTTGTCTAAAACAGAAGAAATTTTTGGAAGCTTCTCTAAATAATATTCAGATCAATGTATGTGCTTCTATAATTTCTGTTGTCTACTTTTCTTTTCTACGTTATTGTCATTTCATTTGACAGTATTAGAATTTCAAATAACGATGTTCTTCAACTGTAAATAGCTAACTATTTTTCACTCAAAACCAAGAGTCAAATTACAAATTTCCTTTTTAATGAATAAGCTACGCAGACTCCCTGATATAAATACCACGCACAAATGTTTCTTTCAACAGATTGCTCATAGTGAAACAAGTAGAAAACTTCAGTTTACTGTGTACTTATTCGAATGAAAATAATCTTAACTGAAACATCCAAGCGTCTTATTTCATAATCACACCATTTGCTAATCTTCATGCTTATTCTAAAGCGTATCACTATGTTTCAGAAATATGCGTAAAATCACTCGAAATTTTGATGAAAGGAGCACACACTTTTGTTGAATTTGCGCAGACCATCGGAAGACAGCACTGCCAACTCAGTCTTTGCGAATATTTAGCAGCAGGTGCATAGGAAATCTCAATAGAAGACCATGAAAGAGTTGGTTGTCGTTGTAATAGACGCACGAATTGTACTACGTGAAAGCGAGGAATCTTCAATGAACCGTGCAAAAAAGAAATGTTTGAAAACGATTGCAATGTTTTGTTTCTAAATTGTGAGTTATTAATCGAAATTTCACACGTGGAGACAATTTGTGCTCTACATTTAAAAGTCTGAACTAGAGGCCCTTCAATGAACAATGACATCAGTGTGGCTATGAATTTAAGGCCGCCTTTCGAAATTGCTGTTCGAATTGTAGAATGTTTTCTTTCAATTTTTTTGTGGATTAATCGAGTATCCAATCGTTTATAATATTTTTTGTACAGACATCTCTTTATACAATTTCACAGAGTTCAAATCCTGAACAAAGAGAAGGAAGTCCACCGTTGCGTTATAATAGTTCAATGAATCACTTTTAGAATTCTTGTGAAGTCAGTCTTCAAATCATACCACAAAGTTTTTAAACTTGGGTCCCTAGAGAAGTAGAAAATTGTTGAAAAATATTCATCAGTGTTGGATTCTTGTAGTATTATTAATAAGTCAAATCATAGAATATACACACAAACATAAACCAGGCTTCTCCTCCCTACGGGATGGTGGCCGACAGCAGGCCACAATCAAAAACCCTTAAGCTGGCCACACACTATATATAGCATATCTGATCGGTCATGACCAACAGATATGGAATGCTACAGATGAAATCTGTCGCTCTACTCGCCACTAACTGCAGCAACTATAACTGCAACTCCAGTGCGGATGTGCGGAGAAAACCAGTCATGGACGACAAGAAAAAGCTTTGGCAAGCTTGGCGCTATTAAGTGCTATGAAGCTCAGAAAGCGAAAACGATCGCGTTGGTCAAAGGAATGGCTTAAAAAAGAGAAGAATTTTCTCATGTGACACTTCTAAAAGAATTAAAAGAAAATAACCCCGATGCTTTTAGAAATTATTTGCGAATGTCCGATGAGGTATTCCAAGAAATACATGCCACTATTGCCCCATTCATACTACAGCAAGATACGATGCTCGGAAAGGCAATAAGTTCCGAACAAACATTAATAGCATCCTTGAGATTCCTGGCAACTGGGAGGTCCCTGGAAGATCTGAAATTTTCAACAGCTATTTTTCCACAAACTCTGGGAAGCATCATATTTAAAACCTACAGAGCAATACGGCATGCCCTACGAGACCAGTCTATGAAGGTATGTTTCAAATGATAGTAAAACAAAGGATATTTCTGAGCGATTAAATCTGTGGAGGGAAACAACTGTCGCATTTGCCCATCCACTGGGCGATAAAATCTGCAGGCGGGTAAGAAATTCCAACATGATGGAAGATCAAAATGAGTGATTTGATATGCCAGACTTTATCTGTATCACCCCACACACTGGCAGATATTTGAGCGATTTGGCCTGTACAGATCAAATCGGCAGAAACTGACCGATCAGATATGCTAGTGTGTGGCCAGCTTAAGTCACCCTTAATCACTGGGAGGCGAGAGAGGCAGCACTGGCCACACCAGAACTGTCCGGATCAGTAGCAGCCCAGCACAACCATCTTCCACAGTCCGGCCCGACAGCCATGGCTGGTTTACCCCGACCGCTTCATTGAGTGCAGACCCTCTCCCCGCACAAGACAGGTCAACTCCATCACACGCGAGCAGGCGTCCAGTACAGCATCAAAAATAAAATTACCTCCTTATGCACTGCTTCCATTCACTTCTGTCCGCAGTCATCCCTCTCGCCACGTCCACAGTCAGACCCCTCTCATACAAAGCACGTTTACCCCATCCATCCAACTCATCCATGGCCTACTTCGCACTCTAATACCACTTACTTTCGACGTATAAATCTTTTTTCCCAGCCACTCAACATTCATTATTTCAACATACCCAAACCATCCAAGCACTCTTTCATCCACTTGCCTACCCATTTTTTTGACAACACCCGTGTGCCCCATTTCCAACTCATTCCTGATCCTATCTCTTCTTGTCACTCCATACATATTCCTCAAACACATCATCTCACACACATCCAGCTTCCTCCTCTCAGCTGCTCTCAAACCCCAAGACTCTGCTCCATACAGCAAAATATGATTCCAGGGTATGAAATACGAAAAATCACAGAATGAGATTCCAGTTTATCACGCCTGTCACACTCGTGAGTTTAAATATTATTTACATTTATTTACAAGACCTCAAACTGCGCTTCTAGTTTATCATATCCAATACTTTGAACATTGAATTTTCTCTGGCTCAGCTGCTGTGCTTGCAGAGCTCCAGATGCGTGTGACAGCAAAAAAATATTCGATTCGCTCAAGCAAAGTTTTTCTGTTGAACTGTCGCTTTCCAAGCACGCGACGATTTTAATTGAGACTGTATTTGCTGTTCAGTTAGGCATTAAATTAATGCGGGATCTTTTCTGCTTTCAAAGCCCTGATTTTCTGGCTGACGAATGGTATCAAAGTTTACGTAAAAATCTGTTTTTCAGAGGTGTACGATCGAAGAAATCAGGATCACGTTTTGCGTAGACTGATGCTAATGTTGTGAAAAATCTATCAATAGTTTAAATTTAAAAAAAAATGTTCTTGTGTTGATTTGCTTGGCCGGTTATTTTTACACATTATCAAGCAATGAAGTATCCTTCTATCATGATTTGAAAATGATCAAATATTTCAAATAGATGGCTTTCATTAGATGTGCAAAAAACTTTTTATGAAGTGTTGATCTCCTCAATGTCAGACTGCAATAAGTTTTTAGAAAACGAGACATTATCAACTTATTTTGGGGTAATTTATTTTTGTGTGTTAACTTAGCTTTAACTGATCAAATGATCTCTAATCATGCACTGAGGTTCAAATACACAGGATCAGCTAGTTCTGTTACCCGTTTTGATCCTTTCGTTTCGAAACACTCATGTACAGTTTTTTCATTGAATTAAATGGTGTTATAAAATATTCCGGCATCCTATTATTTTTATTCATTCTGATGGATGAAAAAATGTGAAAGTTCTTTTCTAAGAATTTTTTCCTAGTTTTTCTTTCACTCGATACAAAATGAATCACGGCTTAGAAACATGACTTTTTTCCTCTGAACTTACCAACAATTAATTACTTTAAAATATTACATGATACCGTCTATAAGAAGAATGACAGAAAGACCAATGATGTAAGGTCTTTTGATCAAACAATTAAAAAAATTATGACAGAAGACGCGGGTTTTAAAATTGTTTCACTCTAAAGAACGCGAACTTGAGAATTAAGAAAAAAAACTTACCTTTAAAAATAAAATAAACTTGCATTAATGATAACATGTTTTCTATACATTTAGCAGTTGAAAATTTGCGTAAGGTTGCTGTAAGTACCTCGACGAAGTAGGAAATAATGTTGCAAGTCTTTTTTCAGCTTAATATTTCACAAACATCCCTAATATTTAACTTCGGAGTTTTTTTTGGCATCATGCAGAAGTTGAAACGCACACTGCCAATTTCAAAACAAAACTCTCAAAACCTCTAAAAAGCAAAAAAATCCCAATTAAGAGCTGTAAGAGTCATAAACTTTAACCCGCGCACTCACTGCAGAAAGTACACATGATTGGTAGTAATATTTAAAGCTCAGACCCAACACGTGTCATTAAGAACGTTTTTTTTAGCGTTTATTGCCAGAATTTTAGCTTAATGGCGGAATTTAATTTCCCAGCTGCAAACGCCAGCATGCTTTATGGTCTCCGTAATTAGCCCTCCAAAAATATATAATTTTAAAATGCTTTTAAAGTTGTGAATATTTGCAAAAAATGTACGTAATGTCACATATTTCAATTCCGTTAATGTTAAATTAGTTGAATATTTTGCGTCATGCTTGGGTGGACTAAGAAGAAAAACTAGGTAGACAATATCAATAACTCTTGTCTAAGAAGTGTTTCAGTAAAGAACTTTTCTTCAGAATATTGTGATTATTCGTAATCCTTCTTCCTAATTTCATTTTCTAAACGGTGTTAGAAATTTTCTCTTCTGATTAGGGGGGTATGAAAAAGGATGTGAGTAAAAATATCTTTCTGTGGCAAAATTTCAACTTAAGTTACTCGGAGCATTCTTTTAACCGAAAATATTTTAGAAACGTCAAAATTTTGTACCAAGTCCTGGGAGTGGTAATACGAGGTCGAAGGAAAATGGAATAATTTGTAACAGAAAAGTTTACTTTGAACAACAATTCGTAAGTCGTTTCACATGACTAAATTAAAAACATCTTTCTCAAGACTGAGTGACAAGCAGGCCTGGAAAATTGCGCTCACTTTCAAGATCAAAAGCATTAAAATCGTCAACACTCAAGAGTGGGTGAGTGCAAGCATTTGAAGGCAAAATTTTTTCAAAATTCTGCATATTTTCTATTTTCTCATTCTGCTTTCATCTGCATTCATCTGTATAATTTTCTCCAAATGCATGTTGTACATCTGTTTTACCACCGTGAAAATTCCTGCACACCTACTTGGTCATATTCAAACGTGTCACTTATCTGAGGAGAAGTAAGGTAGTTTCAAATGCCTTTGAAATTAACCACTGCCAATCGCTGAAAACTATTGAAATAAATAAAAACTTAACCTTGAATTTGATATTTTTAGATCGAATATAAGGTTTTTATTTCATGTAATATCATTTGATACTGCACCAGCATTTTATTGATAGATATACACTCTGGCTTTATTAAATCTTGGAAATGATGAGTGCTTTTTCTATTCATCCACTTTAATCCGAACTGGAGAGGTTTACAAAATTTCTCTGCAAACCTTCGCCAATTTGTTCGCATTTTAAGTTTACTAGCAATATTATAGTGTTTGACTCTGACTTCCTGGCAGGAAATATCGAAGAAATTCTGTCCCAAAAATGTGAGAGAAATTTTATGTTCAGTCAGACCAGGAAAATCAGAAAAATCTTCACGGAGAGAATAGCCTTCTTTTCACTTTACTAATTAGTTGTAGTCAATTATCTATGGCGTTTTTCTGCTCGTAATTGAAGCATATGTAAATTTCATCACAACATTGCAAATTTACCCAAACAAACACGGTAAATTTTCTCACTAATTTCTGCTAAAATAATTATGAAAATTTACTGTTGATATCAGTGCATTTCTTCCATCTCGTTTCTCTAAAAATATGATGATGAAAAATAGCTTTCCATTTTTCAGTAATAAGCTAAATGAAGTGAAATAATCAACATTTATGCACCGATCTTAATTCATTTGAAACAAATCAAAATTAAAATATCAGGAACAGTTTATGTAGAAGCAAAATTGCTTCAAAGAAGCTTGGTGGCTGCTTCTGAAGGATGTTTTTATTTGGCTCATTATTTATTGAAGGCATTCAATGTGATTGAAAAGTGTACAAGAAAAATGTCTATTAGCAAATGAGGGCTGAAGTACATCATGTGCGCTTTTGGCAGTATGACTAAGTATCTAACTTACCTCCAATTTATAAATATCTTGCAAGCGAAATTTGTAAAATTCTGTCTGATCCAATTTGCTGGTTTTTAATGGCTTGTTAGTCCTTTGTTATAAATTGGAAGTCCTCTCATAAACAAGTTTTCTAGTGACTTTAATTCCCTCAAATTTTTATTTCAAGCACAAAACTATCCGTGAGCTGAAAATTATGAATTTTACTTTATTATCTATCCTCATTGATGCTTTTTACCGAAGTAATTTCTTATGAATTTGCTCTTTAGGAGAATTAAAAAATTTTAAAGTAACTTTCAGCAGGCTGGATATTTTGATGTCACGTGACATTCAATCTCGCATGCGTTAAAAATTAAAAAGTCGTTGTTTTCACCTCTTTTATTCTGAACCAAAAATTTTTGTTCGAGTTATGCTATCGTTTTTCAAAACACAAATTTTACAAGCGAGTAAAAAGTGTGATATTGATTTTACACGAGATATACTCCTACTGAGAGCACGCCTAAAACACCATAATTTGAATACAGTTAACAAGAATGTCTCGAGAGAAATTCACTAGCAACATTTTCCAAGCATTGTGTGATAGTTATATATATATATATTGTGACAATAATACCCTTAGTGTGTTTATTTATTTTTCTGTCCACTTCTTAAAAAATTGCTTCTATGATTTTATTTGAAGGTTGCTTAATGACCGTATCTGGGATACGAGTTTCACCAGAGGACAAGCACAAGAATATTTTATTCGCTCACTGGAAATATTTTTTAGGATGGATATATTTGTTAGTCATCCTCATCTGCAAGGCGTATTCAAGTAAAATATCAAATCCTGTCATTTTTGAAGGGTTGAGTACACTAGTCTACTACTAAGAATGACCGTCGTGTGTTTTTTATATTTTTTGTGTCACGCTCTTAAGAATGATAGGAAGAAATTGGCATTAGCGGTCTTGGTTTTACTTCACTGGCAAATTAATACACTCATTTTCGCTGTACAAGTGCACTATAATAAACCACCATTAAAAAAATTAGAGAGATTTAGAGTATTATATACTCGAGTCCGTATCGTGGATACCAAGTTCGGCGGAGTATTGCATATTAAATTATAATGAGTGTCCCACAAAAATGTCCCTGACTTTTGATTGATCACATTTCTGATTTAATTAAATGAACACACTTG
>JACJUY010003970.1:23537-40544 GCA_014220935.1 Platorchestia sp. MABIK | reverse complement strand
TTTGTGAGATGGTTTATTTATCTTAGTACGCTTCATATTAATACACATGTTGGTTTTGCTGAAAGATAACTTGCGTGAAGCACGGTTATATTATTTTCTGGTCGGTTGTGGGAATACAACATAGGAATTGCTCAAAGTTTTCAGCTTTGGTAGGAAAAAAAACTACATGCAAAACATGAGAGGTCATCGCTCCCCTGTGCAGGGATGGAATTTTTACATTCGAAGTTCGTTTGTTGATGTTCTTTTAGGAGATATATGAGTGACTGATCTGAGAAGTTTTTTCTCAGAGAAAAGAAGCAAAACATTCATAGACAAAATGAAAATACTCTAATATGGAAAATGCCATTGAAAAATGACTAAAACTAGTGTACAGAAAAATCGAATTCTTCATTCCCCAGTATAATGTAAAATGAAAGAAGAACCAATATAAAAGGGAACATTCTTTTAATTGTAAACGTTTCAGAATCTCTGATTCCATCATCAGTGCTGTAAAACAAAGAACAAAAATCGATAATGAACAAATTGCGGGAAAAAAACTATCAGAAACAAACATCACTATACCTACATCGAAAAAATAGCTATGCCTAACCATTAAAAGTAAAAAAATAGTTTAAACCATTGTCCATAGTTTAAACCATAATATTCGAAGCCGTACGTACACATGCATCTAAATTTTAGCAATCAAACAACACACAGTAACATCTACACAAAGTAACAGCCCTACACACACACACATTCGAACACACGACTATTTACACAGCTGGGACAATATTTAATTTCATCGCAGTTTGAGCATGACATAAACTCTCTTTACACCAATGTTTCATTAAACGAAGCCATTGATATTCTTCTAAATCGATATTCTTCTAGATCGAAAGCATTACTAGATTTAGCTTCAAAAGACACATTTTTTGTTTTCAATGAAAGGATTTACCAGCAAACTGACGGTTTGGCTATGGGATCCAGCCTCTCCCCCCTTGTTGCAAGTTCTTTTTCAAGCAATTTAGAAATGCAGTTTCTAAGCACATGCCCCGTCAATTTTAAACCCATTTTCTACCGCAGGTACTTAGACGATACATTCGTTTTGTTTCGTTCACAGACAGAGACCCTAAAATTCTTTGACTGCACAAATGAATATCACGCTAACATAAATTTCCCAATGGAAACTGAACAGAATAATAAATTACCATTTTTAGACGTTCTGGTAAAGAAAACCAATTCAACATTCACCAATTCTGTTTATAGAAAACCTAAATTTATAGGATTCTGTACCAATTTCTTCAGTTCCATTGACGAGGGTTTTATTAAAACAAGTGTCACTACATTATTGCGTAGAGCATATCACATCTCAAGTTCTTATAAAATATTTCATGACGAAATGGAACATATCACAAAGTTACTTGTGCAAAAAAATACCCTGTATCTTTTATCAACAATCTGGTTAACAAATTTTTAGACAAATAAACTTTCCCCTCCTTCTACAATTCTGACCGCACCGAAGTAGAAAGTGTTCGCCGAGCTCCCTTTCTTGGGCTATCTGAACAAGGAGATGAGAGAGGACTTTTCTCCCTGATACACTCTCATTTTACTTTCATTGGCGTGCCACCGTTTTGTTAGAAATAGTTTTAAATAGGTTCCTTTTTTAACAGGAAAGAGCGTTTGGAAGAGTGCCTGAGAAATGGTTGTGTCTACTTGTAAAAATGTGATCACTGACTGCAGTCCTATGTTGGAAGTACCACACTCCAGCAATTTATTCATCACAACCAACACTAGGGTATCTCCCACAGAACCGGCCGTCCATACTCGTCTTCCTCCCAGTCTGCCATCAGAGATCATTGCCATAGTTCAAACCACCCTTTTAAAAGTTTCAATTTCTTCACACTTTTTAGAACTTCAGAGGAATTTGACCTTAGAATTTTGGAATCCTTCTTCATTTTTACCCATAGACCTCAGTTAAATCACAATCAAAGTATTATGAAATTAAATATTGCCCCAGCTGTGTAAATTGGAGTGTATTCGAATAAGTGTGTGTGTGTGTAGTTCTGTTACTTTGTGTAGATGTTCTTGTGTGTTGGTATGATTGCTAGAATTTAGGTGCATGTGTTCGTATGGCTTCGAATGCTTGAAATATTTTTTATTTTAGCGATTAGGCAGAGCTATTTTTTGATGCAGGTATAGTGATATCAGTTTCTTATTGTTTTTTTCTTCGCAATTTGTTCATTATCGTTTTTTGTTCTTCGTTTTAATGCACTGGTAATGGAATCAGAGACTCCAAAACATTTGCAATTAAAAACGTATCCTGTAATATTGGTTCTTCTTTTCAATTTACGTATTAGATTTCCAAAAAAAATATCCCTTTTATTTCTGTTGTACTCAGTCTAATGTTCGACTGAACTTTGAAGAGCTAATTTTTATGACCCTGGAAAAATACTGTTACTCCTTTCCTTTCTCTCGCTTCAACGTATTTGGAATTCAATGAATAATAAGTGCTCATAATATGGATGGTCATGAACACTTTCCAGATGAGTTTCACATTACTATTTCAAGAGCAAGAATCCAAATAAACGACGCAAATTATAACACAAGAAGGAGTCTCCCTGTTCTGTTTTGAGTCAGGAAATAAACTTGTTCCCATTATCACTTATAGAGCAGCTATACGTGAAATAGAATTATGACCATTCCAGGCTTAGAATTGAAAAAAAATCATTTTGAGCGCAAGTGCCGGAATAGTACATTATAATCTACAACGCCTTTTTTGTTACAGGAACTGTGAAATTACCACGTCGCGCACACATGCAACGTCGCTGGTTGCATTAGTTCTCAACGTTGTACTTTCTTTTGGTCATGTTGGCCAAAACCATCTCGACAGCGAAAAATTTGAGAACTATTTTAACGAGGGTAAGGAGAATAGAAGTTAGTACAACATGGGTTAGGGTAGCGGGTGTTATGCTTTGATGTCTAAGATACTAAAATTTGAAAAATAATGAGATTAGGTTATGGTAAGAGACAAATAAATTCAAGCTCGGTCTCTTTCTTCACAGGGTCCGATGAAATGAAAGTTATCTAGAGAAAAATAATTACTTGAATAAAATTGCACTACCGACTTGAGATGCGTAGAATTGGCAATTTCTGTTGCAAAGCTGACAATTAAAATACCGAGTTAAATTGAATTGAACTTCATTTGGGCAGTTTTAATTAGTTTTAACTGGAAGACCTCGTGTTGTGTGACCCTGGGCATTATTAGAACAGTAATACGGAATGAAATTGCATTTTGCTCGCTGTAATTTGACGCAGCGGCGAAACAGGCGGCGCTATGCAGACGGTCATAAGCTGGGCAGTTCAATGCACGGATCATCAATCCTACGGACAGTTAAAAGAGGACGCTCAATGGCAACTGTCCTGTGAAACTTATTCATGGAAAACTCATGGCCAATTCTCACCTGACATTTTAACAAACTGAANTTCTCAACGTTGTACTTTCTTTTGGTCATGTTGGCCAAAACCATCTCGACAGCGAAAAATTTGAGAATTATTTTAACGAGGGTAAAAAGAATAGAAGTTAGTACAACATGGGTTAGGGTAGCGGGTGTTAAGCTTTGATGTCTAAGATACTAAAATTTGAAAAATAATGAGATTAGGTTATGGTAAGAGACAAATAAATTCAAGCTCGGTCACTTTCTTCACAGGGTCCGATGAAATGAAAGTTATCTAGAGAAAAATAATTACTTGAATAAAATTGCACTACCGACTTGAGATGCGTAGAATTGCCAATTTCTGTTGCAAAACTGACAATTAAAATACCGAGTTAAATTGAATTGAACTTCATTTGGGCAGTTTTAATTAGTTTTAACTGGAAGACCTCGTGTTGTGTGGCCCTGGGCATTATTAGAACAGTAATACGGAATGAAATTGCATTTTGCTCGCTGTAATTTGACGCAGCGGCGAAACAGGCGGCGCTATGCAGGCGGTCATAAGCTGGGCAGTTCAATGCACGGATCATCAATCCTACGGACAGTTAAAAGAGGACGCTCAGTGGCAACTGTCCTGTGAAACTTATTCATGGAAAACTCATGGCCAATTCTCACCTGACGTTTTAACAAACCGACGGCATAAATTGTTCCAAAAATGTTGAGTATGCTGTCTGCGTGTGTGGAGCTTTGGACGCAGGAGACAAATTGTTTAAAAAGTGTTCCCTTCTGTATAAATTATTCACAAAAAGTGCACCACTAATAATTCTATGTAGAACGTATGCAGTTATTAAATACTAGAGTCGAATAAAATTTATGCAAACTTCTTTCTAGCTGTATTTGATGTAATTAAGCTTATTCACTGTTCTGAAGGACGTTGATGGAGTTCAATTGTTACAGTAAGAAACAGGCTGCAATTTTGTTTCGCTTATGAAACACGTACGGTAAATAATATTGATATTCAGATATCGAGCTCTTCCACCATCCTTATTTCTAATGTTCACTAAACAAACGTGGCACGTTGAAATAACTCGTGTATAAAATTAATTTTCTAGCCCAGAAGTTAATTGATAATCCAGCTTTTCTTGGGTGTAAAATGAGTCAATTAATAAATATTTCTACAAAAACTTGACGAATAGTCAATGAGAAACATAAATCATAATATGAACTTTTGTGTGTGATGAAGAACAATTTATCTGGATGATGGAAGGAACTGTGATGGACAGGAAAACCTAGAAGTTTGGCATTTGCAGCTGACTGTGGAAGATTGTTATGAGTTGGGTCAAGAAGAAAGGGAATTTTCAGCTGCGTATTCCTGAAAAATTTGAATAATCTGCAATCTATAATGAAAAGTTGAATAAACTTAAATCATTATGAAAAACAGGTTCTCTAATTTTTCACTGCCTTGGCGCAGGTGTTGAATTTTATTCTGTATGCTAGGAAATGAGGATGGACGGTGTTGATGTATGGACGGTGTTGATCATACAAGCAGCAAAGCAACCAAAAAGAAACACTGAGTGCTTTATGAATATATGAAAAAGAACAAATTTAAAAAACAAATAGACACTCGATCTAGAAGGATGGTAAAGAACGCAGGGAAAGAGCAATGAAGCTCAGCAAGAGCCGCCATCCGTTAAACCTTGTATCGGTCCTAAGAAATGAAGAGAGGAAAGGTTTGGGGAAAACACTAGGTTGGAATAGTGAAAACACGATAGGTAATCCGGATGAAGAGGAGTATAGGAAATAATTTGCACGAATTTTTAGAAATGAGCATATTGGAAAAAATATAAGTTTCGTGTAAAAAGACCAGGAGACATGTTAAACATGCTATGAAATAGTTCTCAGACTCCATCACCACAACTAGTTCTAATTTTTACCGATGTCGATAAAAATAGCGAAACATTCAAGCTCGTGTTACAACGACGACGGCATGCGGTGGCATATATCTGGAGCACTTTTTGTTCGACGCGGCAATGTCGCCGTCGGAAAAAGCGGAGTACAACAGTTGTGCAACACAATTGATGAGAAGAGTCTTGATCAACAGATGTTATTGCATGCAAAAAGATAAAATCCGTGCACAATAAAGCTCGGAACAGCCAAGGCAAAAGCGTTTTGCTAGGGACATGTTTCTCGCCCTGGCTGCTGGAAGTGACGGTTTAGCGGTGGTCCGTCATTGCAAACTTTGGTCATTTGGAGGCCGTGGCGCTCATTGATGAGACCATCGCCTCCTGGAACTGGCGAGTGAAACAGGCCGATAAAAGAGGAGAAGGCATGCGGCATTTCGCAGGAAGAATGACATGAAGCAACCCGAGAGAAACATGACGTAAGCAACACAAAGAATAACTGGGATGTAACAAATAACGAGAGAAAAATAGTGTGAAGTAACACGGGAAAAAATGGCATGAAGTAACACGGGAAAAAATGGCATGAAGTAACACGGGAAAAAATGGCATGAAGTAACATGGGAGAAAATGGCATCAAGTTACATGGGAGAAGAATAGCATGAGGTAACACAGGAGAAGAATCATCGGAATTGATGTAAAAACCTCTGAGGGAAGGAAATGAAAGACAAAAATTAGCAAAATTAACAATTAATGAGCCAAAGGTGAGCGTGAGTAGAAAGAAGAATTGTTTTATCTGGATGAAGGAAATAACGGTGATGGGTAGGAAAACCTAGGAGTCTGGGATTAATTCTAGTTAAAGCAAAATCCCTATCAAAATTGCCGGATATAGAGTATGGGTGAAATTCGTGATTAGTGGACTGAAACGAGCTAATGAAGCAAATCAGCTCAGCACAGAGCAATGAACTGTACGCAATACGTTCGGACAAGTGAAGAAGACACAAAAATCCGGAAAAGTAACGAATGAAGACTTTGTACACTATGAAAATTCGTAACACAGCTAGCAAATGCAATGAATGAAAGGACAAATGTTTTGGCAACAGATCTTAGACGGACTAAAACCACACAGACCATTTGAGAACGGACAATAACGTATGGTGCATCGCTCGTCGTGACGCTGACCTCAACTTTGGCTATACGTTGGAAATAGAATCATAGAACGGGAGTTTGTCTGATGAAATTTCAGTGCAGATGCAATTGGAGACTCAATCTGCCTTTGATACTGGCTCACTCATAACTCCTATCAATCAACGAGACGCTCTTCTTGCTGGAACTCGATTTGACCGAAAATACAGTCACTTCGTTTGGTTTTCCAAGAAATATATCTTCCTGATAGGATGATTCACTTCTATATGTTGAATTTAGCCTCGTCTTGCTTGAGGAAAGTTAAATTTGAAGTAAAATTTTGGTGAGAAATACTAGAAGTGAGTAATGATAGCGGCATTTATTAGGCCTATTTAGTATTGAAATGAAGGTAGCTACTGCTGGCGGTCCTTCACCTGCCAATTAACTGCCTACATCAAAGAGAACAAGGTGCAAGTCGAGCTTGCGTGTCACCTATGGATGTCTGCTACCTCGCGCTGTGGATATCAGAACTCCATAGAAGCCTCGTTACTTATTTGGCCCGATATGCTAAAATTTTGATCGTTAGGAGGAACTTAAAAACGAGGAATGTCCCAAGAAAATTTTTCATATACAATGGGAAAAAGTTTTGGAGCCCAGCTTAACCATCGATTCAAAAATTACATATCATAATGTCTGATATAAAATGATCGTTATGATCGTTAGGTGTCAATTAAGTTCACTTTTGAGTCTTCCTTGTCACAATATATATGATTGTGCTAATAGAATATTTCAGATAAATCTTTTAACCGAAGTTGTCTCCATTTTACGTACACGTCCGCGACTCAGGTGCAGCACAGAAAAGTATGTACATACTGTTTATTTGTAGGTACTTCAAACTTGGGAGCTGTTAATTTTTGTGAGTTGCTTCAAACTTTTAAGAAACACACAGTATAGACCTCCTCTGGAGCAAACAATAGATCTGCAACCCTCAGCGCTAACAAAATGACGTGTGATGATTATTTGTTCAACCTTGGAAACCACTTCCCTTTTCAATGAACTATTCCTTTCGTGATGGTGATGAGATTTTTCCGAATGACAGATCTCACTTCTGCTGCCCCTATATTTCTGGATTGCACTTCACCAAAAAAGTAACATCAATTTACCACAAATAATGACCTTACAACTTACAGCTTTCAACCCGAGCTTATAGAAAACTTATCGAGCCCATTTGAGAGGAAACTGCGTCCGTCATTGCTTCTTTCATCAACATCAGAATAGATAGGATGTCGACCGTTGTATTCTTAAAAAAGTTATAAATAAAGTTTTCACAAATCATGGCACACTCCTGTGCCGCGTAGGAATGCACCAGTTATTCATTTTAAAATACTTTGACTTGGTTTTTGTTATTATTATTATTATTTACGAAAAATTCTTTGAAAACTCACCTTTTGTCTTTTACTAAATAGAAAACTATTACCTTAAAGGTTTATATCTTATTATTTTTCATCGTCTTACTTCTTAAGTCCCTGAAAATTACCAACGTATGCTACTTGTTAGGAAAATCAATTGAAAACCCCGAAGCGTGACTAAAATATTTTTTCCGCAGATATAATTCAAATAATTCATTTTTTATCCAGGTAATAGAATAGATTTGAGTTGCTTACAAATTTAGAATCATTATCAAATTTTAACAGGATGCAATGTTTAGCGGTTCTAAATTCGAAGTGCTTAAATTCAGTCAATTAGGTCACTATGTTCTAAATCACCTGTCATTCAATAGCGTATCAATGCCAATAAAAATATTTCTATCGTTTGTGGAAATGAAAGAGTAAGTTGAAACGTTTTTATTTCAGGTGTTTCAACCCAATATTTCATTTCTACAGACCATAAGAAACGCATGAGCTCAGAGTAACTAGACAACATCTACATATTCCAAAAAGGCAAATATCATTGGACGAGTTTGAGTTCAAATATAGTAGGGTAAAGCATTTGTCCCGAAGCTATTGATGGCCACACCTTGACACAGCTCTCACGTACGTGAATGAATGGGCATCGTGACTGAGCTAAATCTCCCATACATCGTTTCTTATCTCTCATATTTGTTTCGAGCTTCAAGCGGCGGAATTGAAAGGCCGCCCTGCATTCTTCGCTTACAGAGACCCAGTACGCGTCTGAGAAGTGCAAGATCGGCTGCTGGATGGTGCAGGCGACACAGAAGTCGGTGCGGTCTTTTGAACAACACCAGAGCGTGTAATTCCCGATGCTGCCAATCCTATCTCCAGCGCTGTGAGGGTAAAGAATCAGAAGAGGGGAGCTCACGCTGTTCAGGGTTCAAGAACCTGAATGTCATAGGGATTGTGCTGCTCTGAAAGCAGTACAAACTCAGGTCTCGTGAACATACGAATATAAATCAGTTGCTTTTGGCGCGTCGCCAAAGAAAATATTGATGTACATGAGTTCTCAATTATACGGTGTATCACAAATACAGGTGTCATCCCATACACCAAGATTCACCACACACAATGCTTATTACCGGTGACACAGAAATAAAATAATCATTTGCATAAAAAATGTGAATGCTCTGCAACATACACACCTTACACAAGTCACTTGCCACACATGTGACTTGCCCAATCACACAAGATGTAAACTCCACATTTGCAGAGATTGTTGTATTCGTATAATGTTTCGCTAACACGTGATCTGCGTCACATCGAATGACCATGCTGCTCAAACACACTCATGAACTCATGCAAAAATGCTCTATTTGCCGCAAACACACATGTACTAAGCACACAAGTGACCCTTTGCTTACACATCACCTACAAAACGGAAATACACACACACACAAGCTCACATGGCTTGCTATACACACGCATGACCTGCTGTATCCACTCACGACTTGCCACACAAACAGTGTTTGTGAAGCTCGTGCTTGTGGTTAGTGATGTGTGTTTGTCAAACACACATGACTAACCACAAGCTCAAATAACCTATTTCACGCACTTCCGCACACGCACACACACGGGGAAAACCACACACACGCACAGAAGCGGCTTTCCAATCACACATCATCGACTACACTCATATCACATGCTAAGCACAAATGCCTATTTTCAATCACTCTGTCGCTGATGCAATCTTTGAATCAACAATTGCTGTGAATTTACATTATTTAAATTTATGTTCATCTTCTAAAAACCTCGATCATAATCTGAGACGCATTTTCGAAGACAATCCACAACGAAATTTCGAAAGCTGGAGTTCGAAATTAAAACAAATTTCTCGCCTGCTCAGCTGCTGATTATGATTGTCATTTTAACATTCCCTCTGTGCTCCTACTCTGGTGCCTGTGCGTTATTGGTCTCGCTACGTGGGACTTGGGACACTCGGCTCATTATAGTAAATAGATTTTATTCCCTCACGTTCAACTCTGCTCGGCCTTGCTCTGCCCTGCTCTTCTCTACTCTGTTCTGCTCTGTTCTATTCTATTCTTTCCTATTCTGTTTTTCTATTCTACTCTATTCTTATTTATTTAATATGTCATACACTATTTCCTTCAGCATGTTGAAAGACGCACTAACATCTGAGCTGATGCTATAAAAATTACGAGCGATTTGAAATGAGTTTGTTGTTCAATTCATGTTCTACTAGTTTTGTTTATCATATATTTTCAAGATTCGCCATCCATATGCGTGATTTGTCATAACTAAATTTACTAGTATCCAATTTCATGTTGAACAAACTACTGGAGTTTAATCATGCTCACGAACAAATATTTCAAAATGTGAAATATTCTTGATCATTTGCTACCATTTGACGAGTAACGTAACGGCCTAAATTCAGTGAAGGCGGCCCTCCATTTGGACCCAACAGCGGGGGTGCGAGACGGCCTCTAAAAACTTGGGCCGGTCTTTAAGCCTCCAAACTTACAACGTGATCTAATTTCTAAATTCAACGAGAGTCCAGCGGAGAATTCCAAGCGTTCTATTGGGGTTCTTTGGATTAATTCCGAGGAAGTGTCAGTCCAACGTAATGAAGTTTTCCGTTTGGTGGCCACGACGTTACGATCACAATCGAAGCTAGGCGAGCGATCTTGGCCATTTAAATTAAATCATTTGACACAATTCCCCCCAGGTGCCGTTGAAAGAGTTGTACGCTTCGAGAAAGGTTGATTCGATCAGTGAAAAAGAGTTGCCTTTTGTCTTCTCTTCCTTAATTTGTGCTCTTGCAAAGAAAATGACCTGAAAGAAAATTAATTATTTGCGCGTTCAGTTTTAATATTTACAGGAATTTATCGACATGTTTAAAAATGCCGAAATATTTGTCTCTGTCGTTAAACATGCTTATTCGGGACTATGAGACATCATATTCACTACTACATCGTAAATTCGAGTGTGTATCCCAAATGTATTGAGTAACAAATTGCAATAAGTTTCAATGAATAACATCCTCACATTGACGACGGAGTGTAGTAAGTTCTAATACTTTCCAAATATTTGATGACTAAATCCTTTAATATTTCTTCTTAAATTCCCGTGCAAGAATCGCTGGAGATGTTATAGACTCACTGACATACTATTTTGTGAGTGCACTATCAACAAAATTAAATAGAACACCAATATTCTTCATTCGTTGCTGCTATGTGTTTGTGAAGAATTTAGCGTGACAAGAACATGCGAAGTTAGAAAACTTTGCCCGAAAGTGTTTTTACTGCACTCCCATCATTTTTATCCATCATTTTCATGAAGACCGAGCAGGAAGCCTCCAGAGAAAAAGCTGTCATTAAGATTCATGACCTGAAACATTATTTTTGGCAACATCCATATGGCCAATCTCCTGCCGTCGTTTAACTTCACCACACGAAGTTCACACCACAAACCTGAATAGAGAACAAATTCAGCGCATATGACTTTTACGGATGAAAAAATTGCGTGTTTTTTCTCACGGTGCTTGCAGGTGAGGTCTGGCAATGTTTGTTCAATTTGGAAATTCGAGCAATTTTAGGACAACAAATTCGCAATAACAAATCGTTGCAACCCCGACAATCGCAACAGCGTGGTTGTTTGTTTATTTTACGGAGGGCTTTCTGTATACTTGTGATATTTGTACACAGAAATGTTTCATTTCTTCAATTTTCTGCTCCAAAGTATTGTGACGCGACTTTTTGTAGGCGAATATTTGACTAATTCGGACCATCCACGAAAAGTCTTCGTATTGAGTGGTTGATTCACAGAACTCGTTGGTTCATTCTATTTCATTTATATTCAAAAGCAGAAGTGCTATCGTTTTAAGCCAATACATTTGTTCCTACGTGAGTGAAACTGTAGCAAATATGAAGCGATTGAAATCCAGCACTACGCGTTTAAAGTTACAACGCAAAAACCTTGTGTTCTACAATATGTTTCAAATCCCGTGAGTGACTTCAATGGTAAACCGCCCTGAAATTTTTTATTATCTTTCTACGAAGCTTGAAAGCAATGAAACAACGCTTTCTAGAGCCGCTCGTGAATGGCCTCTACTTACAATTCTAAAAAACAATTACTGTCTTACTTTGAGGACGCCGAGCACTAATGAGCAAAAAAAGAAGAGAAACCTCTCCGTCCCGCCACGGCCTCCTTGGTGTCCGCGATGCAAATGAGCGGCACAAACTTTGCTTCGTAGTCTGGCTGCCTGTACAGCCCGTCTGCCCCACGGCTTGAGAGGCAAAAAGATGCGTGCTGCTTTCCGCTTCCGTATCTTCGTGACTAGGCACCTTAACTGTTTCCTGTGATTAGATTCTATGATATGCTGCTAATTCGGACTTGGATTTTCAAGAGAACCGTAGAACCGTAGGCTCTAGAAAGCGTTGTTCCATTGCTTTCAAGCTTCGTTGGTGAAATGTAGGTGTATTCAATGTGTGCTTTTCCCTTCGTAGGATACGAGTAAAATATATTCAAGTAACAAATTCGATATATATTCGTGTATGGTGGTGAATGAATTCATGTATTCTCGCTACACTTCTAGTTGGTCGGTGGAACAACTCAAAAGAAATCGTTCATCGGACAAATAGTTTCCACATTGAGGAGTAGATGTGGGAGGGAACGAAAGGAAAGTATGAAGTTTGAGTAAGGTTACGTAATGCTAGGAAAAAAAGAATGATAAAAGAAAAATGATTTATTTCCAATATTGATGATACAAAGAGCTCTTCATTGGTTTTTAAAAAATCTTAAAGTAAGGACCTTAAGAGAGACACAATTTCAGTGAAGAGGCATTGTTGAGAACACTTTACAGTGCACACTTACATTCAAATACGAGCTCAGGGACTTGCGATATAAGGCATTTGTTGAAAGTAAAATGGGTAGATTAAAATCATCCTGCGTCTAAGACAGGGAGACAGGGAGGTTGACATTCAGAGCTATATTTTCACTCCCAAATAAAAAAATAGCATTCCAATGAGAGGATTCTAAAAAAATGTCTTGTATCATACAACGAATTTATGATATTTCCTTGCTAATAATAGTGGCACAAAACAGTCTACCTGAGTCAGAAACGTGAAAACTATTGTTCTACCACGGCTCTCAAGACATGTGCAATATAATTGCAGTACTGCGTGAACTTAACCACCAAGTTGTCAATATGTAAAAGAAGGTAAAAAAAAAATTTTAAAAACAATTTATTTACGACAAATTATACAGTAATAAATTGTATCTTAAGTCTAGTACAATGGACATATTTGAGTATAGCTACTTGTGGGTCCGAATAAGTTCAGCGACTTTTAGGGCATCCTATCATGAAAAGCTACTTGTGTACAGTTATGCTTAATCTAATTCACAGAACCTAAGGGCCTACACGACTGATCATGTTTCGATGCTTAATTTTTTAGCAAAAAAAAAAGTTATTATGAGCTAGATGAAAACAGTATGTTCAAGAAAACGATTTGGAGTATAAGAGCTATTTTAATAATCATGGTAGATTACCTTATCAAGAAAAGTCGAATGACAAAAGAAAAAAAATTGACCTGAATTACCTTACATGATTAATATTTCGATAGAAAGGGGGATTCAAGATTTGTCTTGAAGGCTTTGTGAGAACTTTGTCTTCGGATCTCAGTAGGGATTGCAATCCAATTCTTAGTTCCAATGAAGAGGATACTTTGTTGTGACCGAGATTTTGAATGATGAGGAAGTCTGAAGTTACTTCTGTTTCGTGTTAAATGATCATGATGACCAGTTTGAGTAATTAATAATTGTTTGAGTTCTCTGTCGCCATCATCAGTTAGTGTTATATACATGAAATTACACATGAAGAGCTAATAGAGATCAAAAATCTCGAGTATTTTAAATTTTTGAATAATCATTTGTGTGAGCATTAAATTCTAATTTCATTATAGTTCTACTGGTTCTTTTTTACAATTCAACGAGCAGATTGATTTCATTTTTATCAGATCCATGCCAAGCTTCTATCCCGTATTGTACATATGGTGAAATGATCGTTTGACAAAGTATTTTAAAATCTTTTTCAGGCAATACATTTTTTACTTCAAGAAGGATTCCAACGGATTTTGATAATTTAGTGCTGATATGTGCAATATGCTCTTTGAATGTCAGATGTTTATCTAGTATAATGCCCAGAATTTCACCGGAGTTGGTTTCTTCAATTTCACCATCACCAATTTTAATGTGCGGAAAAGACATATTTCTCTTGTATGAGAATATAATGTATTATGTCTTATCGATATTGAGGAATATTTTATAAGTTTCAAGCCACATTGAAACATTTTGCAGCTCATCATTTATGCTCTCTGCTATAAATATGGATTTTCATTTGAAAGAGCCACAGAGAGCGAACTGTCGGCGGTAAAAAGTATGACATTTGACGAATGAAGTAGATTTAACAATATCGTTGATAAAGATCAAAAAGAGAAGAGGCCCAATTAAGGACCGACCCTTACAGTACTGTACTCAATGGCTGATTGTCAGCAGTTCCGATTGTGCATTGTCAATGCCGACAAATTGCTTTCGATTTGTTAAGTATGATTTGAACCAATCATGTGCAACTCCTCTAATGCCATAACAGTGTAGTTTCGATAGTAAATTGTTATTGTCCACACAATCGAATGCTTTTCTAAAGTCAAGAAATACAGAGAAAACAAGCTTTCCTTCATCTATATTAGAATAAAGGTATCGTAAAAGATTTAAACCACCCTGTGTCATCGATTTTTTAGAACGAAAGCCATATTCTTTGCCATAGAGAAAAGATTTTTATTCAAAATAAGAAAACACTTTTTTATACTCAATTTTTTCGAATATTTTGCCAATGATTGGTAGTACAGGGATAGGTCTATAATAATTGAAGTAAATTTTATCACCATTTTTAAAAATAGGGCTCACTCTGGAAATTTTGATTGAGTTGGGGAAGATACCCTGGAAAAGTGATTGGTTGATAATATTAGATGTGGACGGTGCTATTATTACAGCTATGGCCTTACGAACTTTAGCCGAAAACGTCTTTAATCCACTTGATTTATTTTTCAATTTGTTTATGCACGTGATTACATCGGAGGGATTAGTTGACGTGAAAAAGAAAGAGTTTTGTGTTCGTGGACATGGTCCATGTATTGCAAGTGGTCTGCAGGTTCACTAGAAACACTATATCAGCTCCATTTTTCCAAATGTTACCAAAAAGTTGTTAAACACTTTTACAATATATTTTTTCTCGTGAAATCTTAAATTTCTTGAACGATGGACTCAATTGTTTTCGTAGCATTATTATTCGGTTTATAGCATGAATTAAGCAGGCGCCAAATTATTTTAATTTAAGTTTTTTATTCAGTAAATTTGCGCGTGTATTAGTTTTGTTCTGATGTTCGCAATGGATTTGTCACATGATTCCTGAATCTGTTATAAGTTTCTTTAGATATTCGTCCTTCGTATAGTAAGGCTAGGTACGCTTGACGTATCTTTAAATTGATCACGATATCTTCAGTAATCCAGGGCTTTGTCTATTTTTCGGCGTAATTGTTCGGGTGATTATTGGACAACACTGATTGTATGCGGTCGCTATAATTTCAGTTGCATTTAGCATTTCTTTATCAATGTTAATCGCATTACTGTCCTGTTGATAGATGTCCAATGATGGCATTAATTCTTCTAGAACAGTTCGCATGGTTCCCAAGTTATATTCGTTAACACAACGATATTAGTAAGTTTCAGCCTGTGGGCTGGTACAAGCACTGTAGACATTTTTCTTGATGAAAAACACCGGGAAATGATCAGATAAGTCAGAAATTATTATTCCTGTAAGAAAATCAGTTGGATCTACCACGAAAATATTATCAAGCAACGTAGCAGATTCTGATGAAACATGTGTAAGTTTCGTGATGATTGGAAGGAAGGATTTAGACTGAAAAGCATTTAAAACATTAATGAAGTTTGAGATTTGCTCACAGCTTTCATATTTTAGAAGATCGTAGTTGAAATCCCCGCAGATTATTATGTCATTGTAGAGAGACCTGTTATATTGTGATATAATACTATGAAGCTCGTTCAGGAAAGATTCAGGACAAGCTGTTGGCGGCCTATACACAGTTCCAAATTTAATCCGTTTACCATTTTTCGTTACTCTTATAAATAGAGTCTCAATATGTTCACGATTCACAGTTGGCCTTACAATGATTTTCGAAGATATGTGTTTAGATATATACGTACTGATGCCTCCGCCACGTTTGTTATTACGGAGTGAATGATGGCTATAATAGTTTTGTATATGAATCAGGTCTTTAGTTGAGTTAGCTATAGCTAACTTTCGGTAAAGCTAAGAACATCAAAATTGCAGTTCAGCTCCGTGATAGTACAAGGTATTTCATCTAATTTCGGATAAATGGTCCTACAGTTCCAACATAAAAGCGAAAAATCATTGCAGGTTGTTCTCATCGATTCATTGAATTTTTTTAATATTGATGTATTCGCAGTTGTTCGTTTCATTTAGGTTTGAATACAGTCTATTCAAATGATTGAGATCTGGGTCAGAATCATCATATATATCAACATGGTTAGTCATTAAAATTTACAAACAGTAAGTAATATGTAACGAAGAAAAAAGAGATTCAGACTACAAAGTCAAGATAGAAATAAAGACATTCCTACTTTGAACTAAATTAAAAGTAAAAAGAAATCAAAACACACAGAGATTATTACAATCTAGTGCGATTTCATAAGAAGTACGCATATTCAGTCCATGAGTGGGAGCATTAGGGATCATAAATTTTGAATACTGTAGTTACAAGGCTGTCATACCAGTGGTATCCGCATATAACATATAAGATGTAGCAAAGGACTAAATGGATTTAAATCGAAGTGACAGTGACGTAATTTAACATAAAGACCTTGAGTATCACATTATTTTCAGATTTAGAAACATATATGGTAATATACATATTTAGCCTGAGCAGCAAATTCTAAATGATATAGCATGTTTGCTATATGAGCTTTCGATGAAAAAATAAATAGAAATAAATAAAAAACAATTTAGAAAGCAGAAAATCAAAGTTACAAGTTCGACGTGGCCTTGAAAAGGCAAAAAGTCGATTCTAG